>QHHH01000230.1:0-14207 GCA_004367485.1 Fusarium citri
TCCCCTCCCACCACTCGCCGTTCCTCGCGCCTCCGAGGGCAGGACAACACCACCGCCACACCCAAGTCCTCGCTCCCCACCCCCATCAAGCTCAACCGAGCGGGTGCCGGTCGTGGTATGGCCAAGAAGCCACGCACCGAGGAGCAGGAGTGGGATCGCAAGACGCGATCCAACACCAAGAAGAATATGGGTGACGCTGAGACTCCCGCCGAGACCCTGACTAGACTTAAGGGTCAGGTCGAGGAAGACTCAGACGTGAGTGAAGGATCGGCCGGCGGGCGACGCGTGGGGTGGAAGGACCCCTTGGAGAAGTTCCAGGGGTCAACCCCCAAGAAGGGACGGGCCGCGCCAAAGGCCAAGGCCACTCAAGGCAACACTGGGGTTTCCAAGACACAGTCGACTCCCAAGTCGACAACCAAGACTACACGGGCCGCCAAGGTGGCGGAGGGTTTGGGAATGGTTGCTAATGGCACTCCCGCCAAACCCCAGCGCGTGACGCGATCTCGCGCACGCAACGGGGCTTAGGCACCCTCCATCCAAGTCACCTTGGTTGGCAGCCCCGGTGTCAATCGCCCTGGGCTTTTATTGTTTTGATCGAAGGAAGGAACGCGGCGCCACAAGGCGCATAAGGACAAGTCTCTGTTTTTGGTGGCGCAGGAAAGCGCCTTTATATATCTTACGAGTTCATGACAGCATTGCATCGCTGGGCGTTGGTGGACGCATGATACCACATTTGCTTTTTTGGTGCCTGTTTTCGGCTGGACGACGCAGGCAAAGTCCTCGGGATGAGGCATGCCCAGGGAAGGGCATTAGGTCATTGTATGAATACATGTTTTGAGTCTCAAGTTGTGTGCCACTGTGATGTCTTACTATAATATGAATTGTGATGTCTTATTGTGATGTGAATTGTTGTGTCTTGATGTGATGTGAACTATGATATCTGTTTCAATACTTGGGGAGGAAACTCCCGTTGCTACATAATGGGGAACTAATCGTCCAAGCTGGGATGACTGCCTAGGTGTTTTGTTGGGCCAGCATGGCTTCCAGAAGGGTTTGGCAGTCTTCTCGGCTTCTGTCTACATGCGCCAACAAGCGTCTGAAGGACCAAGTGAAGGTTGGCAAGGGCCTCATGTAGCGCGCTGTAGATTCGCTTCTGAGATGCGTTCTACGGCTACCTGCTTTACGACATGAAGCTGCACCAACTGGGCAGCGCTCAAGACTTACCTCCAGAACAAGGAGGTTTCTTACAGCCAACTCCAGCTGCAATGCGGCATCTGCTACGAAGCTATGGACATGCCTTCAGACATAGATCAGAGAGACGCCACAAACACGCGTAAATGCCACCTGTTAGTCGTCTGCTTGAAGCCTGAGTTCGTTTCCGGCATTGTTTGGCGATAGGGCCATCATGCTCTGAGAGGATGCTTCTTGGCCTGGCGCTTAGTATGTATTGGTGTCGTCGCTGCTGTGATGCCAGCTGGTGCTCAAGTAGGATGTAAAGTAAAGGTCTTATATTCGATAGTTCGGGCCTCTGGTCCTCACATGCTTGAGTGAACTTGGATGCTTGTTGTTCGTCGTTCTGAAGAATGGCGGTTCTGGTAACATTGTGGATGAACTCTGACTGGCCGTCAGAAGAGCTTTTGTAGGATTGCTGAGCCAGTCTTGCTGGGTTTGGATGAGCCTGACTGGTCTTGGGTGTCTTGTTTATGATTGGGATATGATGGATGCCGGATTCCGGTAGGACTCTTAGCTGCGGCAAACCCGGGCCAGAGCTAAATACTCCAACTTTCATCTATTATCCATCGTAGCGCACCACTCTGATGATGCGATATGGTACACAGCCGAAGTTGAGAAGCAGTCGCTATATACAGATCGTGCTTGGACAGGATCTCATGGTCTTGGCTGGCAATGTCGACAATGTTGTGTATGGTGAGTCCGGGTACTCGGACAACGGCTGCTCCGTGCTGTTTTGACGCTGGTCGCAGCACCGTCCGATACCATGCCAGAGCTAGGTCTAGTAGGAAAATGACACCCCAAGATTTCTGTACCGTTCTTGTTATCCATGTTGAACCACTTGGTGATTGAGGTGCATAGGTATTCGGTGGGAGAGCACGGCGCGACGAGCTCGCGATCTTGTCTATGGGAGTATCGGTTCGCTTTATTCTCGGGATAGAACCGCCGTGTGCATGATCGCGGTGTCATATGTTCCTTGATCGTGTTGCTTTCTGTAAAGGAAGTGTGGGACTAAGCCATGGAGAGTACATACTCAACCCATGGGTTTCCAAAATTGCTGTGGACGAGTCCTACTTGATGATACGTCGACTGTAATTGCGAGCCATGATCTCTGAGCAGGACTTTTTTGTCGTATACCTCGAACATTAACGGGATACTGTGTCGAGAGAATGATGAATGGTGCCTAGACGGGGCACAACAGCGCAGAGCAACTGCGAAATTGAGTCCAACAAAAGCAGCAACAACTACAACAACAACAGCAACCACAACAACAACAACTCGGACAGCGACTGCGGTAACTCGGCGGTGGCGGCACCAACAACTCGACGGCGGCGGCACCAACAACTCGAACGGAAGAACGGCAAAACTGACACTCCAAACAGCGGTGGCATCGCAGGGCAATGAGAGTATGAGTAAGATGTGGAGGGGCAGTAGCCCCTTGTCGAAGATGAGGTGGCGACGAAGGAATGTGAACTCGGGGGGAAGTTGTAGGGAATTGAACACCGTCAGGTATCGGAGTAGGTCTTGCGTTGGATCCTCGACAGGACCTTCCTGATTTTCTCAACCCATGTAGGCTCGGGACTAGTCATGTGGACATAAGGTCGGCGACTCATGAGCCTTTTCGGCGTTGGTGGTTACGGCAGCATGGCTTCAACACTCCCCAGACGACCCCTGAAGCGGTAGGCGTCCAGATAGTCGTTGAAGGCCTTCGTCGGTGAGCAGAAGCGCTACCGACGCAAAGAATGCCCAGCAATGGGGAGAATATGACCGATGGCCATAGCCAGTACTGAGAGTTTCATGGTTATCGACCAGCTTCCTGATCAACTTCCAGTAGCTCGTAGCCACTCAGCTCATCTGCTCAGGTGGACTCGTTTGTGCCTCTGTTCCCGGTACGTTCAGGAAGGCCGGTCTTCTGGCAAAAAACATCCTGCTGGAGCCAATCCAGAGGTTGAAGGTTAAAAAGACTGCCATAGCAATGGTATGTTCGTCCAAGAGCGTGCCTGAGAGACATAGAGCCTCAATGCATTTTGTCAGATGCACCTTGGCGGTTGTTTTGAAGGGGTGTGGTTTTGATGTGGATAGAGGAAGAGAAACAGACTGGGAAAAACCAGGGAGGGAAGGGCATTTATATACCTTGATCCAAACTTTGACTTCAGGCAGGGAAAAAGAAAGGTTTCGTAGAAGCATCTTGCTGCCTCCAAGGCGTAGGTTTGTTGAAAAGTTTGACGGTCATTATGCTCAGAGATGAGTCACTCATGCAAAACTATATGATCATTCGTTTCAACAAATCCTGTCGCGCTGCATTATGCGATTCGTACCAGCTTATTGAGAGTTGTTACATGCACGACTCTATTGCTGATTTGGACAATGTGATGAGTCCTTCTCGACGGTAGCCTCCTTCTCCTATTCGAGGTTGCTGAACTCAAGCTCCTTGTCGGTAAGCATCTAAGTTTTTTATCTATGAAATACACTTTGTGCGAAAGTAGGCTGTGTTTCTTCTCCCAAATTAAGTTCAATAACCTTGGCTGCTCCTTTCTCCGTGTCTCAACACATTCGCCTTGTCTTGATGATGTACCTGGGGCAGTACTTCGTGCAGAGGCATTCGAGAGCCTATCGCGAGCTCTACGCATGGCATTGGATTACTTCAAAGGCTCTTGAAGTATATCTCAGTAGACAGTAGCGACGAATACCAGCTTCGCGAATATGTAAGTGATGACCGTTATTCATCCTGCTCATGTTTGCTCATGATGGCAAACAGCATACAGGTTAAGCTTCTGTACGTCTGTCCATGAGCTACTCCCTCGCGCAATTGCACACAAAACTGAATCAAGCGACGTTGAGCCATTGTTCTGATAAAAGAGAATAAACTATCAGATTCTGAGAAGTGCTTCCGGCTCATGATGCCCAAGTTCAACAGCCTTACACTGCTCTCCAACTGAGCCCTCAAAGTTGGGTGACATACCGCAACCCGTTAACCAGTATTCAAGTCAAAAGCCCCGTGTCCCTACAAGCTTCTATTGGACTTAGATCATTTGCTCAGTCTGATTAGTTACCGACAGGGAGGTTCTATGCAAGCTCTATGCAATCGTTCGGCCGACATTGTCAGTCAACGTTACTGTCGGGTCAGCCTCAAGACTACGTGACATATGATTGGCGTGCACATTTTACAGGTCAAGTTTCACTTGTGCAAACAAGAAATCAACGTCTTCGTATATGAGATATACGATGTCGGCCGAACCTAGGAACGTTCCTGTAGACAAATCCATAGTACTCGCCATGCTGGTAACGTTGTAACAAGCCAGTGGCAACTCACTTCCCTTACAGCATCCAAGTTCAATTGCCAACTCTTTGTAACTCCTTAGTCAATGCTTGAGTTTCTTGATTCCAAGAAAGCCTCGGTCTTGTATTGCCGTCTTGGTATTGCCGCAATACTAGTATCGGGGACCTCAACCAAGCCACATACTCCATATAACAGGGAAAAGTTCATGGATTACTTATCATTAACTGACCGCAAAGATGCTACCTATCTTGGCGACGGAATTATCAGAAATACTCTTAAGTCCGTTGCAATGACTGTAGACACCCAAGGCCAAGACACCCACTCTCGATACAACACACAAACGTGCTGCATATGCATCCAACATAACATCCCATATGGGCGTCCGTGTAATTAGCTGTTATCCCACTTACTTTTCCCAATGTCGTAGATTATGCCTAATTCTTGAAACACCTGCATAAAGTAGAGCGATTGGTCTTGTTTCTCATGCGCTCTGCTCACAAACATGGGATTCTTGTAATCTCGCTTTCTTGATCTTCTAACAGGACAGAATGTGTGCGGGGCCCCTTGGGCGATTAGTGCTTACTCTCTTTCTTCCCCCATGTCCAAAAGCCGCGACAACACTTCCCACTTCAGCTGTGTTGTGGAAAGAGATCTCATTGCTCAGTTACTTGGGGAGGGTATCGTGACGACTCTTCAATGGCCGAGGAAATCGAGATGCATCCTTGTCAGATCTCCGAAGAATTACGGCATCAAATTCTCCTACGATATTCTTTTTTGTTTTGTTTTGTTTTTCTAGTGTTCATGTAAGACGGTGATGACTCGCGATCCGGACCCGAAACTCGCTACTCTTGACCGTAGGAGCGCGAGTCAAACATTAGGATCAAATCCTAGTGTTATAAGCATTTTGATCCACTGTTGCAAGAAGCGGTATTTGACATTACCTCCGTCTAGGTGATGACTGCAGTGAGAGGGAGTGACATGCATCAATACCACTAGCCGTGCCGCTAAGTACCTGAATCCTGCTTGTGAATGCCACTTCAATAGCGTCATGTTGTGTTTCTGAAAGTGAAGTTCGGGCTTGGAAGAGTGCACTCCACAACATGATTATAGGGCTGACATGAGCAACTTGTGACTGATCTTGAATCAATAACATCTTGTATTGAGCGGTGTACCGACGAATTGGTGATAGTGGCTGTCATGATGGTAGCTGTGAAGGTACCACAAACACCACCCAGCCCATCGGGTGATATATGCGGAGGAATGACATAACAACCACCACATATGCATCTTCAACAAACGTGTCTTGTCAACAAGAATGCTTAATCAACAAGTTATTTCCTGATGAAACCGAGTTTCATCGTCCAAGTAAGACGGTAATGCCGGTGATCAACATCAACGTCTCTTCCACAGAAACTTCCACGCTATCGTCGAAAAAGCAAGGGTCCAACACTTGCTCGTGGGTTGGGGTTGCAACGCCGTGGATTCATCCGCGCGGTGACCTTTCCCCTTGTGGTCGTTTAGTCCATAGATGTCAAGCCCTCTCGTGCAATGGTCCAATCCAGTGCATGCCGTCAGACTGACAAGTACCATTCTCTAGGGGGTGTGTGTGAGCCCCAAGCTCGGATCGTTCACGCCCCCTTCGTTCTAGGTAGGACCCTGCTGGAATAAACTAACTTTGCGTTGGTAGTTAGTACTTAGTAGGGCTGACAAAGAAAAGGGTAGATCGGACTACTATCAGGTTAAACGGCGCGCAAAAGGTTGAGTGTCATTGTATCTTTGTTCCTCAAATGGTAACCAATGCGTTGAAACTCCCTACTCCCCAACCAATAAGGACATCACGGCTCATGCAGTTGCCGATGAAGTACACTGCGGGAAAAGATAGTTAGTTGCAGCGACTAGAACAAAACAGTCTGCACAAGCAGTGTTAGCTGGCAATCTTATGACCCGCTGTCACCTCCAAAGGGGGTATCAAGATGCGAAGAGACTCCCCGGCGTCATAAAAACATCTGCCGAAAGGGAGGAGCTATGACCAACTTGAGAAACCCTTCTCTCTACCATGGATGTTTGCAAGGCTATTATGCAGAACATGCTCCACGTAGAAAGATACAAGGTCAGAAGGCTGAAAGGTGCTGGTAAGACGAATGTATACCCCAAAAGGCAATCGCCGAAAAAAGCCGTAAGCAGAAATCTGCCAAGGACAACAACAACTGAGATCAAAATTCCGCCGTTTCACAAGTCAAGTCGATGCATCAGACGCTATGTCATGTTGGTTGTGATACAGGCAGGTAGGTGGGTGACAGAAGAATTATCCCCAAGGCTTAGACTGCCGAAATAAAGTAGCCTAGGATCTGATCAAAGTGACCATAAAATGACTAAACTATTTCGTCTTTTGTGCTTTGAACGGCCATTTCTTATGACACACCCTGAGAACAGGCTCACCTTTACTTTACAAAAATGTGGCCGATCTGCTTTGAGAACTCTCCGAGGCAGGGTGTTCCATGTATAGCGTGCTGACTGGCTTACTACCAACAAAGACAAGCCCAATGGGAGCGGAGAAACAGAATAACTAAACTTATAATCGTCAAAACTGCAACTGGGCGTATGCGAGTTGCGTATAATCTCTCTCGTTTCAACCCCGTCTATCAATGTTATCATCTTGCGGTTTTGCTATTGGTCCATGAACGGGTCAGCCCTACCAGTGGCTGTGTCCAAAAACACCATACATAGCGGGTCAAGAAACAGTCGGGGAACGTAGATCCCATAGGGCTTATATCACAATTAGTTAGTCCGAAGGCGCTCGGAAGAAGGATTGCGCTCAAGGCTGTAAGGCTCTTGACTCAAGGTGTCATGTTATTTGCTGCGGCGTTGCGTTGGGATCTGAAGTGATACGATCCTTCTAGTGCTGATGCTTTCGACTCGGACTTTGGTCGTCTCGCATTCTTAATCCGTGCCCTATGAGCTTGAAGCTCCATCCCCGTCGGACTTGATCCACCCCAGGAACCGGTCATCCATCATCCCGTCTCTCTCTCAACATGGGAGCCCGACGCTCCCGGCCTCTTTTCAACCTTTCTTCCTCCACAAAGCACAAGCACGTCTTACACACCCCCATAAGCCCTAGACCTGTGCCTTACCCCGCCGGCTTTTGATCCTTCCGTTCTCTCAATGGCTCGCTCGCTAATGTATCGACGTCGAGAATTTGCTGCTGCCGAGGCATAATGTAACAGAAAAGGTGCATAAAGGTTCTTCTCGACAGGGTAAAGCTTCCCATGGGCAGATCCGTTCGTTGGAACAAGACACGGAGTCCTGTGGGGTCCCGGGACATATCACTCGGGGGCTCGCGGTGAACGGCGTTGTAATCACGGATCGGCAGTGTGTCTTTTCATCGGCGTTTTACGCGGTCATGAAACTTGGGTACTGTAACAGCAGTAAATTCCGTTGCCCCTCGGACATGCTTCATCCTCACAGGTTCCCACTCCGTGGCGCTGACCCGGGCGGCATTCGGATTCCCATGCTCTGGCCCATCGGCCGCTTGATCTCAGTGTCTACCCTCGCCTTCTGCAGCGAGAACGCCGGCGTCACCCATCCTCCGCACGAACACCGGAAGCCCTTCCAGTCATACCTACCCACGCCAGCACCGCACTTCTCATTCGGACACAGGATTCGACCGTTGAGCTCTCCCTGCTCCAGAACTCCTCGCATCCAGCTCAACGGCTCGACAAAGTAATGCTGGCACGTAGAAGCAGAAGATTTCTTATCAGAAGCCTTGTGCTCCTGGATAAACGGCGCAGTAACGAGTGTCCGACGGCATTTCTTGCAGCGTAGACTAAGACCCGAGTCATCGCGAGGCTGCGTTTCTTCATCCTCGAAGCGGAGCCTCGTCGGTGCCTGACCCACAGCAAGGTTCTCATCAATCTCGCGCTTGTAAGCCCAGCGCTGATAAACAGGGTGCGATTCAACCTCATCGGGACAACCCATCTCCCACCAGAGAGCCAGCTGCTCCATGAAGCCCTCGTTGGGTTCCGCCATGGGGCGTGTTCGACGTACCCAAGTAAGGGCAGCATGGACGGCTTCTTGCGCGGTATCTTTTCTCGAACGGTTTTCTGTTTCTGCTGACGTCTGTGTAATGGCGGAGTGGGTCGGATCCGAGATGGCAGTAGGGGTGATGTTGGGGTCGAAGCGGCCGGGATATCGACGAAGCAAGTAAGCAATCACAGCCGAAACAGACCTTGACTTTCCAGCAGCGCAATGCACGAAAACACCCCCCTTCTTCTTCCTCTTCTTGTCCGAGATATCAAGGTCCTCGACGCCCTTTTCTAACGGTACACCCCCCTCATCTTCCTTCTCCGCATCATCATGCTCCAGATAGTTCGCACCAAGACCCTCCTCGATGAATCTGACAGCTTTAGGAAGCTCGATCAGCAGATCAGCATCATCCACGTCGTCAATGTCGATAAGCTGGTGACGAAAGTCCTTTCCGTAATCGATCCACGGTTCGTCCTTGAAGTTCTTGAGACTTGATATGTCAAAGGGCACGAGAGAGAGAACGTGAGTAATGCGACGATCGGTCAGCGAGTCGGAGCGGCGCAAAGCCCAAAGACTTGAGAGAAACACACAAATTAGCTATTGCATATGCGTAAATCGGTCGAGTGGCGTCTCACCCTCCAACGAATAGCTCATCCTGGCCGTCGATCCTGCTGAGCGCCATTTGCACGATACTTTGCTTGAGAAGCTCAAGCTCTTTAGGGTCAAATCGGTGACCAAATTCCTCCCGCAGCTGTGGTTTCGAGTCGTCCTCTTGTCGCTCCGTCTCGTCGTCTGCCAGGATGGAGTATTTGCTTGTCGCAAGTCAAATTTTTCGGCCCCCAAATAGATGTCAGATTCGTAGATCCCACTTGCCACTTCCAGAAGTTCGTACTTATAGAAACAATCAGATCAAGCGAAGAAAAAGAAGATAAAAATCGTCCAAAAAAAAGGAATAAAAATTAAGCTTCAATCTTCGGTGTGAATCATGACCTTTACCATTTGCCCCTCCTTCAACCGCCACAATTAAACTACCCCGCCATCATGCACCGCCACATCACAATCGATTCATCAGCCACACATGAACGTTCTCTTTCTTTTCGCAACAGCCAGTGTCTCATCTATTTCCATCACATCTCCTCAATCGCAAACAAAGTGAAGCTTCTACACCATCCCCAGTAAAGTAACGCCCTCTCAAAATAGGCTACTCTCAAAAAGGCAATTCAAAAAGCTACCCACGTGATAGCCCACACTCTCCTTGTAGATTTTTATTTCCGAGACCAGACCAGACCACCAGCTGAACTTTTAGTAAACAGCCAGCTGAAAAAAAGTGTCATAATTCTGCTTGCACGAGTTACCCGAATGGGAGTTGCGCTTGAATTCCGCTTTGAAAAGGAGAAGGAGCTTTTTAAGTTTGCCGACGCCCGAGGCAGTGGTTCGCAATGTTGAAATGACACTCGTAAATCCTCCCAACTAAGCCTTACGGTGAAAGTGGAGGATGAGTCCCTGCAACGGCTGCATCCTCAGTTTTGGGGACGCTAGGTACGTCACATCGGCAAAGTTTAGAGTAGAGAGACATGCGGTATTTGAAGTCAATAGAATACAGAGAGAGGCGTGAAATATTCAAGTCACATCGGCAGATTAAAGACATAAGGTATTGAAGTCAAGTGCAATTTTTATCTTCTCAGACTGCTATATATCTATATGATCCCAAGTCTGGTGTATTCCCTTTCATAAAAAAGCAATGCCAATATTCGCGCCGTTACCCTGTGATTGATCCTTTTTGTGCCGTCACCCATAAGATAAGATAGAGATGCATGCGACACCAGCGTCAAGCTGTGTCAGCTAATATGTATACGAAGTGAAGCCCATGTCCACCATTCCCAGGCAACAGAAGTGAAACCCTTGTCCTCCCTTCCGGATGAAGCCCCATTAGCTAGGCTTCCTTTTTTTAATGTCCAAGTATGTACTCCTTCCTTTATCAAATTCCGGCAGTCGTGTAGCTTCATCCTTTTGACTAGGTTTGTCGAGCAGGGATTCCAAGCCCAGTCAGAAAGTAGCGCCGTCCACAGACGCATGGCCCCAGGCCATACGTCTTGCCTTGTGTATATTTCCTCATCAAACTCATGTCGGGCCGTGGCTGTTGGGGGGGGAAAGACGCCAAGCTGGAAGATATTGGTTTCATGTCGGATCAAACGTTAAAAAAGTGCAGAGATGCAACGCAGCACGCCATGGTAGCATTTGCTGTACTGCTGTCCGACAGCACTGCCACAGTGGTGCTTCAGCCCTGAAAGGCAATCCCTGGGCGCGGATAACCGCATCCCTACATGCGTATGAGGGTGCTGCACGCACGCGGAAAGCACCAATTGATCCGAGCGATCAACGGACGCAGTTGAGCGGCACCTTGATTCGTTTTGGACTTGCCGCATCCTGCATCATGCGGCAATCCGCCCACGCGATACAGAGTTTTCTCCGCGTCTGTCGTATGTGCCTCGCCATTGCCAAAAGCTCGTGCTGCTTGGATGGATATTCCACCCACTTGACTTGCGGGCGGTTGGCGTCGCACAGTTGCCGCTGGCTTCGTTGTTTCGAGACCTTTCCAACGGCATGCTGATTACAGCACGCAGATCACTTCACTTGTCTTGACAGCCCAAGGTCAGAAATGCTGATCTTCCAATAGGACCTGGACCCCACTGATCCTTTCGGCGCCGGCGGTTTCCCTATGGTACCCCGCCCTCATCCGCCTGATCCTCCACCCATCTTCAGAAGCCAAACACCCACAAAACACTTAGCCGTGACTCGTCATCTTTAGCGGCCGACTGGCATGTCTTCCTTCGCTGGGATTAACCAGAGAGACATTACATTTCGTATGTTTATTGTGCAGCGAGTGTCGCTTCGGGGTTGGATAGTGCGTTTACCGAGGTGTTGGGTCCTCTTCGAGCATGCAGGCATTCTCCAGCATGTTGGTCCACTTTCCACTGGTGCCCGCGTGGCTGTGCTTGAGATGCTGTCTGAAGTGATCCGCTCTGAAGAACTTTTTGGACGAGTTGCACTCTCTGAACTTGTGCACCTCTTGCAGATGCCTAATGCGTTCATCCCAGTCCTGTTCCGTGGCGTGTCGAGGCGCATTACCACCGTTCAAGGCACCAGTACCGGGGCCACGTCCAGATCGTGTAAACTCATCACCGCAGTAGCCGCAGGTGTCAGCTTCACCAGGTCGGTTAGTAGAATCGTGAAAAGCCCTATCGTATCCAGACAGAGCTGAGCATGACCACGAATGGCGGCGCACATGTAGGGAGTTCTGGTGGCGCTCAGCCTCGTTCTTGTTCTTGAAGCGGTTGCCGCAGAATGAACATTCGTATTGCTTTTCAGCCTCGTGAGCACTAAATATCTGTCAGCTTCGGGTTCGTTTAAGTAAACGTCTCACGCAGTGGGGTCTGCGGAGATTGAGATAAGATCTAACTTACTTGAGTTCCTCAAGCGTCTCGAACCTCTTGGGCTTCTTGGGGCAGCACTCGCACATGAAAAAGCCTTGGACCTTGGATCCGCCTGGCTTTTGCACTTCGGTAATCTTACGTGTGCTGGCGCCCGAGACAGTCCTGGAGTGGATTGAACCCCGGCCAGAAATGGAGGTTCGAGGGCTTGGGTTGAGAGAGACGGGAGCTGTGTAAGGCGAGTTGCAAGATGTAGGTGAGATGCCTCCAGGTGAGGGGCCCACAGGTGAGCGTCGGCCGAAAGAGTTGGCAGTTGTGATGCTAGCAGGGTGCATCGACATGGACATGGTTGAGATGTATGAGTTTGATCGCGAGGTAGGCACTGATGGCACGGTAGCACCTCGTGGAAGACTGGTGAAGCGACCTTGAGGAGATCCACGTCGGGTAATACCAAGAAGGTGCTCATCATTGGGACTGGCAGCCCTTCTCTTTTGTCCACCAGGCATATAAGCATCGTCAATATGCAGTCTCTTTAATGATTGTCCATCTTCCATATCCATATCCTCTGCTCCGGTAAACTCATAACTGTTTGTTGAAGTAGCATCATCACTGTTGTTCCTCTTTGATCGTGTTCGTGGTGAGCGATCGATATCGGAGCTGTCATTTGGTGATCGGTCTCCATGGAATAAGGGTGTGCTTCGGGGTGAGATGGCAGAGTGAATTGGCGTATCAGTCAACCTTGCGGGAGAGGCTAGTAGACCACCACGGGGGTGAATGGGCAATTGCGTGGGCACACTAAGGGCGGGAGGGAATCGACCTTCACCAGAGGATCTTCGGAATAGAAGCTCGTTGGCTCCGGAGCTAAGAAGGGATCGTGGTGGTGATTTATCTGAAGGTCGAGTTGAGTCGAGCTTCTTCTTGAGGACATCGACATCTTGATGGGCTGGTGACTGGAATTGGTAGTGGTTGTGGTGGAGGCCAAAGCCTGTGGGAACGGACTCGCGGGACCTGTGGATCATGTTAGTTTCATTCATCCAACGTGTTAGTCAAGCCATTGGAGGCCTAAACCGAGCCAATGCTCGTCGTACCTGTCAGTTGAGGAGTAACTGGCATAACCCTCGTCTCTATCGCTTGTATTGCTTCTTCGTTGATAACTTGGGCGGTCTTCGTGATATGATGAGTTCATGCTTCCGTAACCACTTGCAAAAGAACCTTGGGCATATTCCCGCTTTTCTCTCATGTTCTCGGCCAAAGCGCTAGGTTGGTCGTGAAGATATTTGGGAGGAGGTAGTGGAGGAGGAACGTCGTCTCTTGTCTGCATGCCAGGTATTGACATGGCAGGACTTCTACCGTATGTCAATTCGTGATGACTCGTGTGCGTTCTATATCTATCGCCTGTGGGAGGGACTATGATGCTCGGGAGAGCCGGACCGGGCTCTCTATAACTAGGAGGAAAGGCCATGTTGTTGATTTTTTTTTCGCTTGGCAGTTTTGTGCACAACTCGAGCTGGAGATGGAGCAAAGAGGCAAAGCAATGGCAGCTGAACGTTCGGGGGAGGTTGGAGCTAGGATGACATAGGACCGAAACCTATTCCGTCATAGAATCGACGGGGTCGTGCAGTGAGAAATCGGTTTCCCGGTTGACTTTGCTGTTGTATATTTTTAGAGGTTGCCTCCTGATTCTTGTCCTCGATTCAAATCCGAACTCGTTTGGTACTAAGACAATACGGGGTGATGGTGGTGCTGAAGTGTGGCGATGATGGCTTTCTCGGCAGCACCGAAGATGCTGGTGCAGCTGTGCTGGGGCAGTAGGGTTGACGAATGACAGAGCGTATCGGGTGTATGTGTGATAGGTAAGGTAAAGGAGGCGCTGTTGGAGTTATCTTGCTTGGCTGGTTAATTATATGAAAATTGGACGAGAAAGAAAAATAAATCTGTTGAGATGAGAAGAAAGAAAAAGGATTGGAATATGGTATGGGGATGTGGTATAGAAGAATGAGAAACGGGAAGGTGAGGTAGGTGGGCGGTTAAAGTTCAGTTGACTTCAGTTGATTGACCCTCACCTCAGGTTAATGATCCCGCCTGCAGTGCGTTGACGTTTACGCTTCATCCTCGCTGGGCTGTCTGTCCGCTGTCACACCCTTCTGTTCCTGGGCTGGGCTTCGGCAAGCGCTGCTGGGACCCCTTGTAAAAAGAATATATACGCCCTACAGTAGGTACCTGGGGGGTGGATTCTAGGGAGG
>QHHH01000231.1:0-52233 GCA_004367485.1 Fusarium citri
GCCACATACTGGCCCCGATCTTAGTCCGGCCCTCTATAATGCAAGTACACGTTTGTACCATAAACTCCAATGTTCCAAATCATCGCTGCCAACGAATTTTAATGTCCATATCCTTCGATAGACTGAGTCGTCCCTTGAATCCCATGCATGCGTTAAACGTGTGTCATGTTTCCGTACTGGCCTTGTACCGCCGAGCCCAAAGTCTCCATACAGGGGTAGCCAACCTATGGTCCACCTGCTGTAGCGAAAGCATTGGCTGGGAGTTCTGACTGGAGTACCGTTAGTCTACCTGCACTTTCCATCCGAGAGGACAAACTACATACCTTCTTCTCGTTAAACGTCACCAGAGCCTTGTCAAAATCCCAGTTGACTCCCTCCAGACACATCTTGGAAAATTCAGGTGTCATGTTTGTTTGCTTGCAGAGCTCAGCGATCATTGCCTGATGTTGGTCGACAGCCTGATGTTGGTCGGCAGGCGCGAATACGTTTGGGAGCGGACTGAATGTTCGTAGCGAGAGCATGTCGCTGACAACCCGAAACTCCTGACCCGGCTTTCCAGGCCCAAGGACGAACGTACGTGAGAAACTGCGCTTCCCTGCGACGCCGGTAGCGGGATCTTGTTCGTCAAATTCACCATGAACTGCGATTATCAAGCCATCAACGCCGCCAGTACTCTGACCCGCGGGATCAACCAGTCCCTGCAAGGGGTGGCAATCCATGATGTATTTGCTGAGTTCTTGTTTGATGTCGGGGTGACGTGTCTGAGGGAGCGTTTTCCAGGCATCCTGGATGTTGGCGGCACCCCTGAAGAGTCGCTGAATGCGGGCGTTGTCATGTGTGATTTTAGTGAGGTTTCGAGAGATCTTGATGTAAGTTGCCCAGGTCATGGGAGGGGCCGCGTCGGGATCCGGAGCGGCTCGGGTATCGACAGAAATAGAAAAGCGGCTATCCTCGTCGTACAGCTCAGATGCCAGGCCGGCTCGGTTATTGTCGTAAGAAGTAAAGAACCCCAAGAGGAATTTTTCACCAATCCCGGCAACGTCTCGGAAATCGGGGCCGTTCTGGGGAATAGGCTTAGGCAACAATGCAGCCTGCTGCTCAGCGATCTGCTGAGGCGTGCGAAGTTGTCTGCCATTGATGTTCTGCAATTTAGGGAACCATTCCAGAAGGGCAGCTGGATAGTTTGGATCAGCCGCTTCGATGGGATTGCCTGTCATGAACAGTGTTTCGAGGTGCTTGAACTTTCCCTTCCAAGGCTGCAGTGCTTGCATGGAAGCCACTTGGTTGCCACTCATGTCGAGGTTCTTGAGATGGGGGAAAGTCGTGGCAATGACTTCGACTTGGGCAACATCGTCAATGTTGTTGCTTGCCAGACTGATGCTCTCGATCGCATCTTGCTTCTCCTTGGCCGTTTTGAAGAGACTGTCGCATACAGCCATCAAACCCTTGAATGTCTTGAGAGCACGCTCACGACTCTCGAACATACCAAGAGTGACGAGGTTTGCGTCTGAAGCCAGAGCGTCCAACTTGAGTAGCTTGTTATCGCCGATATATCTTGAACTGAGAATTTCCCGGAGTTTTTCGCGAAGCTCTTGAGTGTCCTTGGACTCTACCGCCCTACCCCTTTCCGGAATTTCGTCCACCTTGATTACCTCCAAAGGTGCGCCAGCAAATACGAAAGTGTTGAGCTTAATCAGCTCCTCGGCGTCCTCCTCACTCGCACCTACGTAGACGTAGTCACCAACGGGATGGTGCTACACCGAGTTAGCAGGCGTTGTCGGTTATGGTTAGCTGAGGTGCGGGGGTGTATAATTATATAGCAAGTATCATTTGTTGATCGGTACATAACTCTCCGAGTCTCGCATAGTCGAGTCGAATATTCCGCACCTGGAGCCCTGTCAATGACAAAACATACCTTCTTAATTACGACTTTGCGCTTTGAACCTGTTCGGAATGATCCGGCTTTTCTCTCCATGAAAGTAAGAAGTTCGTTGACACCTCCACCGGTGTTGTTGGCTGCTTTGCTGTCCTTCAAACCGCCAACTCGTAGCAGCGTCAAGTCTGTCATATCTCGAGATCGAGTCTTAGGATTTCTGCCCGAAGAGGCACTCGAAATGCGAGAGGTGAGAGATGCAGCAGTGCCATTGCTCAGATGCTTCAGAACGTTTTGGGCATTTTTAGAGGGACCTCCACGCGCTGAAGTGCGGGTGCTAGACCGAGTGGTGTTAGGTTCGGCAGCGGCAGGCTTCTTAGCACGTCGACCGGCACTGTCCATGTCCATATCACCATCGCCATCGACACGGCCAGCCTTGCGCTTCTGGATTCCGCCCCGGGTTGTGGTGACAGATTTACGGGCATTCCGCGCCTCGCGCCCACTGGTATTCTGACGACCTCGAGGTGCCATCGTAGTGGTAGGGGAAAGCGAGGAGCAGTGGTGATTTTTAATAGTAGTTTGTTTTTTGTGGTGGTTTTTGTGGTTTTTTTTTAATGGTAGAAGCGCAGCGGTCTCGTAGTTGCCCAAAGGTTCGACCGGTGGGTGGTGGGTGGTGGTTTGTTTTTGAACGAGGAAACTGACTGCTCCCAGATAGATAGAAGGGGGAAAAAGCAGTAGGCGCGATCAAGTTTTGATGGTTGTTGACACTGCTGTGACACTGCCGCAAAGCAGGTGAGCGATGGTCGGTCGAGATTTCCGCGACTGAAAGAAGGTGCAGTCTCGTAAATACGGCGGTGGTGTCAAGGGTTGCGTCTAGGACTTGAAATGTGTAGGTAGTATTGGGAAATCCCCTGCTGTTGCGATGCGCAGACGAGTTTGCGTTGCAGACAGGCAATAGCAGATGATGCAGGAAGGTAAAGAAGTTCTGCGCAAAGCAGCTGTGACGTTTTGCTAAAGGCCCCACCAGTTAATGAAACACGGACACAAAGGCAGCAGGCAGCCGGTACCCAATTTGGACTAGTGTCTGGTCGAGGTGGGAGGAGAGAAGTGAGAGAAAGGCAAGTTGAACTTGAACAAAGATGCGAGTTTGGATGCCTGTTTACATATTTTCCGTCTTATGAACCTTGTAATAATATGTGACTGGGGTTTCACATCGAAAGGAAGGACAGTTTATTATTTCGTAATGAATCAAGTTGTTGTAACTTTAACAATGATAATCATCCCAATCACAATACCAAACTTAGACAATGGCTTCGTGATAGGCTTCAGCTTCGGGGAGAAGCTTACTACTACCTGCAAAGGATCGTTAGCACATGACGTAGGGCCAGACAAAGCCAAGAAAGCACAGTAAATCACGTTAGGCCCATTGGTAACCTGGAACCAGGTAGGTACCTTAGTACCTAGAATTTGTGTCACCTGAAGTATCCGTACAGTAGCTTTCATCCTAAAGCTTGATATTCTATCACGTGATAACGCGTACTACGGGCGCGGTCTGAAGATGATAGGTAACGCGTGGGGTGCCTTCCCTCGCTACCTATCGGCTTGTGCCTGGCTTTTCTTCGCCACGGAAGGAGTCTCACAAACATTGAATGGTCTCTCAACTACCTAACCATGAGCAGCTGGTCACAAACAATATGAGATTTTGATTCAGCGCGCAATAAAATTACAGAAAATACCTGGTGCATTACCGCATCACAGCCGTTATGGACAGCGACGAGTTCGACGACGACATTGCAGACGAGGATTTCTTGACAGCTCTAGATCAAGTGTCTTCTTCCATGAATGGCAAAAACACCGCCAACCCTTTGCCGTCGGTCAGGAGACAACCTAGTAATCAACAAACTTCTGCGGCTGTGGCGGCTCTAGAACTGGAAGATCTTCCGTCGGATGCATTTTCATCACCTGAACAACACCAATCGCGTTCAAAAGCACCCGCAGTAACCTCAGCAGTGCCAAGATCGGGGACAGGGCTTAATAGAACAAGTTCTGGTAATTGGCGTCAGACGACTCTTTTCGGCGGATCTCTGTCAGGGGATGGCCCACGACCATCGCAACCCGCCTCTGCAAGAGTGTTTCGTGCAGACCTTCCTCGGGAAGAACCAACTCACCATGAAGTTGACCACGAGGCTATGAAGACATGGGTGTTTCCGACGAATTTAGGCAAGATTCGAGACTACCAGTTCAGCATCGTCAAGAACAGTTTGTTCAACAACACCTTGGTAGCATTGCCAACTGGTCTTGGAAAAACCTTCATTGCCGCAACTGTCATGCTCAACTTTTACCGGTGGACCAAAAATGCAAAGATTGTATTTGTCGCCCCAACGAAGCCCCTTGTAGCACAGCAGGTCACTGCTTGCTATGGCATCGCTGGTATTCCTCGGTCTGAAACGACGTTATTAACAGGCGAAATCGCACCAGCACTTCGTGTTGACGAGTGGGCATCTCGTCGAGTCTTCTTCATGACCCCTCAAACTTTGTTGAACGATATCTCTCATGGCTATGCAGACCCCAAATCCATAACGTTACTTGTTATTGACGAGGCACACCGTGCTGTGGGAGAGTATGCATACGCCAAGGTTACAAAGCTCATCCGAAGATTCTCCAAAAGCTTCCGAGTACTGGCACTAACCGCTACGCCTGGATCTAAGATCGAAACCGTGCAAGAAGTTATCGACAACCTGGGCATTTCACATTGCGAAATCCGCACAGAAGACTCCATAGACATCCGTCAATATGTCCACGGAAGGAACATTGAACAGGTCGTGCTTGACCCATCGGATGAGATGGTACTGATCGGCGAGCTTTTCACGAAAGCCCTGAAACCAATGACGGACAAGTTGAGCTCGCAAAATATTTGGTTCGGACGAAGCCCTATGGCTATTACAGCATATGGGTTGATGCAATCTCAAAAAGAGTGGTTTGCGTCCCGAGGCCGGTCCGCCAACCAGGGTGTGCAGCACATGATGCGAGCTGTTTTCAGCGTTCTCACAAGCATTGCCCATTCGATTAAACTGCTCAACTTCCATGGTATCAGGCCTTTCTATGACAACCTTGTCGACTTGCGTAGCGAGCAAGAAGGAAAAGGAGAAAAAGGATCTAAATACAAGCGCCAGCTCGTCCAAGACTCCAACTTTCAGGAAATGATGGACAGAATCTCTAAATGGCTTCGCACGGACGGTTTCGTGGGCCATCCCAAGCTTACAGCTCTCGCGGATACCGTATTAAATCACTTTATGGACAATGCTGCGAACCCTGCGACACGAGTGATCGTGTTCAGTGAATATCGAGATTCTGCAGAGGATATCGTACGCATGCTTAACAAGCACAAGCCTCTCATCAAAGCTAGTGTCTTTGTTGGACAAGCTGACAGCAAGCGAGGAGAAGGCATGAAACAAGCACAGCAAATCCAGGCAATTGACAGATTTAAAGAAGGAGAATTCAACGTGCTTGTTGCAACTTCCATCGGCGAAGAAGGATTGGATATTGGACAGGTTGATCTTATCGTATGCTACGACTCTTCAGCATCACCAATCCGAATGTTACAGCGGATGGGACGAACTGGCCGAAAGCAAGAGGGAAATATTGTGTTGCTTCTCATGCGAGGCAAAGAAGAAGACCAGTTCGCGAGATCTAAAGACAGCTACGAGAAGATGCAAGCTTTGATCTGCGAAGGGAGCCGTTTCAACTTCCGATTCGATTTATCCACACGAATTGTTCCTAGGGAGTTTCGCCCCGAGGTAGACATGCGACACATCGACATTCCTATCGAAAACACACAAGACCAGTCGTTACCAGAGCCAAAGAAACGGCGGGCAACGAAGAAAAAACCACCCAAGAAATTCCACATGCCCGATGGCGTTGAAACGGGTTTCCAGAGTGTGGCCAGCATGCTGAAAATTGGCGGCAAAGCAAAAACAGCCAAGTCCAAGCGCAATCCCGAACTCGATGACATCGCCATAATACCCGACCTCACCAAGGTGCTGCTAAGCGATGAAGAGCTTAAAGAGCTCAACAGGGCATATCGTGACCTGCCTTTCAATCATAGCATCATTGAGGAAACGGACATGCCTGATATGACGGCGCATCCGGAGTTACAGAGACAGTTGCGATCGGTTGCAAAGCTCAAGCATGGGACCCGTACCAAGCGCTTTGTCAAGCTATGGAATAGGATGGCCAACGACCAAGAAAGCCTTGTCTTACCGTGCCGACATGAAGATACGAGCAGATACCTAGAGATACCCGTTCGTGCATTTGCTGGATCCGAATCAGAATCAGAATCAGGGCCAGATGGCGAAGCACCGGCGTCACGAACGAAATCGGCGACAGCACCAACGGCTGGCAAAAAGAAGCAAACAAGAAAAGCACCATCAAAGGCGCAACCTCAAACAAAAAGAAGGAAGTTGTCGCCAGGCGCAGTACCCCAGACGTTTGCTCTTGGCTCAATGGTGGATGAAGGCTTCTCAGATGATGACGAAGATAAAGAGGATGAAGAAGAAGAGGAGGAAGATGAGTCTCTGCCCCAACGTCGTGGGCGACCTAGGTCTGGCAACAAAGCCAAAGGCAAACGCAAGACGAAGCAGAAGACTGGGGGTTTTAATAGTGACGAAGTCGGCGACGATTGTGATCGTGATAGTGATTTGTTAGAGACGGATGGTTCCGATGACGGCGAAGATCTTCTTGACTTTGTTGTTTCTGATAACCACCCGGTGTCAAGCATGAAGGATCCTATGTCTCTAACAGCCACATCCCCGTTTGCTTCATCGCCAACTGTTAGGGGCCAAGAGGATGACGGCACAAAACCTTTCTTTGTGCCTACTGCATTCTCAGCAACGCAAGAGAGTGAAGACTTGCCAGACCTGGGCCGCATGCGTAACAAGCCAGCCCAAACAGCAAACGAGCTATCGGATGACGACGTTCAGACAAACCGAACAGTGCGCGGGCGGCGAAACGTCGTTGACGACAGTGACAGCGACATGTAGGAAAAAGATGGAAGATATGTTTGATGGTCAATTCATCACGAGTCAAGTAACTACGGGTGTAACAGCAAGGCGCAAGGACAAAACGGTACATTAATTATCTAGACTAAGGAATATTTATAAATGAACAAATCATGACAAAGACACCACTGGTTACAGCTCTTGAACCCTGGCCTGAATACTAAACATTGATTGTGTAGATTCCTATTATTGTTGGTCAGCTATTTGCCATGGAAGATGATTCAGACAAAACAAAGTGAAAGCATCTCGAAATATCAGAAACCCATTTTATAAGCACCACCGCCTCCGACGTACCCGCCAGGCTCACCGACCGCCAGCTCAGTATTGTCCCCGCGTGCAAACACACCCGAAAGCAGTGCACAGCAGGGACAAAGGTAGAGCGTCTTGTCAGGAGCTTAACTGGCGGATACATATTTCAGAGGCAGTCTCAGACGGCTCTTCCTATAAGATTATGGAGGGTTTGAAAACAATGAACTCATCATATGAGATTTGCACGGTAGATAAGAAAAAAAGATTGCGGAACTTACGGGACAGAGGATCAGAGTGGACGATTGGTTGTTGTTGTTCAGTATCGCGTCTTGTTGAAGAGGGAAGAAAGAGAGAAGAAAAAGTGCAGAAAATCACGAACTGCAGTTTTCTGCACTGAGGTGGATCACATATACTTTAAGCGACGTGGCGGTCCACTTTTAGGCCTTTAGACGCGGAAGCGCCTGACGCACTGCTCAATATCAATATCAATATCGACATCAACAGCCACAATAGCCCCTCATCTTTCAAGCCACAACTGGCAAGCTCGACTCGAATCCACTTCATATCTCAACGTCACTACCCGATCTTCGTCCGCATCCCAACTCGTCACTCAACTCTCGCCCTTTCCCCCGCCTTGAGATATCTATTCTTCTTCTTGTACCATCATCAAGAGACTAATATCATCATAAATTATTCTTGATACGGAAATCAACCGCCATGACTGCGACAGGAACGAGCGTTTCGCTCCTCAAGTTTGTCGGCACTGTCTCGCTCGGCTTGCTGACGGTATGTCAAAGCTCCATCTTCGACTTTTACAACTCGGGTATCAAGTGATATTACTGGGATTTATCAAAAATGTGTTTGCGGAAACACCAATCATGAAGTTTTCTACTCGGTTTCATAAAACATATCGTTGAGAAACATGCTTGCCTATCATATCCTGCATGTATGTATTCCATATCAGTATCGCTAATGCTTGGCCTATAGGGTGTCTCATACTCCATCTCTTCTCTCGCTCTTCCTGTTCTTCTCCGACTTCCTTCCTCAGCTTCCGCCTCTCACGGCCTCTCCACCCTCAGTGCAGCTCTTAAGACTCCCATTCTCGCCCTCACGTCTCTCGCCTCTGCGCCCTTCCTCATCAGCTTCTTTATCGCTCCTCGCTCATCTCGCCATCCCTACCTGCTTTACACAGCTCTCCTCGCAACTCTTTCCTCCGTCACCCCTATGCTTATTCCTGCTCCTGCTCCCCGACGTGCTGCCTCATCCGCGCCCCGAAAGTCTTCTCGTGCCAAGATGGAGGCCAGCTACGAAGTCCTAGGTGATGCTCAGAGCGAGCCCGCTAGCGATGAGGACACTGACGACGTCAATGGCGAGGAGGTACGAACGGAGGTCGAGGGCCTTGCACGAAGCTACATTGCTCGAACAGCCATCTCTGCTCTGGGTTTTGCTATGGCAGTCGTTGGAATCTGGGGTGACGGTGCACCTCAATCCGTTGTCTACGTTTCATAAGGAGACCTGACATTTCTAAACTGCGAATTTATTTCTATTCACATAAATTGACGAATATTTCAAATACAAGGGCGTTCAATTGTTTCGGACAATCTCCGATCATAACTAGTTAATAAAACAATTTTAGTTTAAAGTAGAAGCGAGTAACTTGCCACCATGTGTTCATAAACTGGAAAGTACACTCCCATTTTGTAACGAAACTATGTGCGTTGCCGTCTTTCTAAACTTGGTGACATCAATCACGGAGCTAAGAAGCATAACTTCCAGAACTCGATGAAGCGCTGCTTTCTACGACCTCCTCCTCGATGTGCCAAGCCTGGGACAACCGAGAATTCATCACCTTGACCGCATAGTCGACAGTTGTGTTGTTCTCCTTCTCTTCGGAATCATCCTCCCCATCCTCAACTCGAGCTTGGACGCTGAAATATCTCGATGCTGAGTACTTCTCGCTCAGTCTTTTGGCGACATCGTTGGCCTCGTTCAAAGTCACCAATCGGCGGTTGCCAGGGTATTTCTGCATCGCCGTGCGACAGAAATCCCATAAAACTCTACGAATCGTCTTGATATCGAGAGATTGGTTTGAGTGCTGCTTCTTGACGCCCATCTCGGCCTGGATCAAAGAGACATCTTCCGCCTTGTAAGTGTCGCTAAGCCCAAGTGTTTCAAGGAACTCCTTCCTTTGCTCTGGTGCCTGGGTCTGAATGTCGGTCTTACAGGCAAACTCCTCAGGCCTTCTTCTTACAGTGTCTCCGACTGTATCATTCCGGCTTCGCTCGACATTATTGAGCATCTCAAACTTTTGGCTCGAAAGACGATCATGAGCCAGCTCAGCGGGCGTTCGACCGACGGCGTTTTCTCTGTACACCAGACTTGGCCTGTATCGAATCAAGGCTTGAACAAGAGCGATCATGTTCATCATGATTGCAGTATGAAGACACGTATCTCCGGCTCCGTTCAGCATCTCCAGCTCGTCACCTTTTGAGTATTCAAGAAGAAGATTTAGCATTTGAATCATCTCCTTCTCCTTGCCATCGTATGGCCTGTAACGCCTGTGGTAGTAGTTGGTGTTGTCAGGCTGCACTCCCGAAGCTTGAGAAACCCATGTATGAAGAGGCGTGGTTCCGTTCTCGGACAGATTCTTCTTTTGAAGGAAAAGATGGCTTCGCAGATCGGGGTCAAGAAGGTCCAGGAGTTCGCGGAGCTGGTGATCCTTGGGAATACAGGCAAGCGCTGCATGCAGAATGTTCTCACCCTTCTGATTGCGGGTAGATTGGTCTGCATTGGCAGATAACAAGATTTTGACAGCATCAATCCGGCCCAGGCGGCAGGCTACCATAAGAGGAGTGTCGCCTTCAGTATTCTTCTTCTCAACTGCAGCGGGAAAAGTTTCAACGAGGAACTCGAGTACCTCGTTAGCACTCTCACCAGGATGAGCGAGGACTGCGCAATGGATCACGAGATCATCTGGAGTGAATGTCAGCATTGTGCTCAAAATACTCTGCCAAAGTACTTACTATCCGCCCCGAGCCATTTTGAGATTGCACGGTCAAACCCGCCAGGACTTTCCTTCAAGTGCTTGAATCGAATGTCATCCCTGGAAGCTTTTGATTTAGAGAATTCGCTGTACAACCTGTGTGGAGTATCTCCAAGGAAAAACTCGACACTGTCTAGGTTGCTCGCAAGAGCAGCGTCGAGAAGAGGTGGCGTCATTGGGCCGCTGCTCCTGACTACCATACCACGTCCAGCGGTCGCCCAATCCTTCCTGTAGAGCAAATTAGCGTCAAGTTATCAAGTAGAAGGGCAACACAGATTCCTACCTCTTTCTCCCGTACACAGTCAGTCCCTGATAATATCGTGGCTTTTGTTTCAGCTCCACGCCGCTCTTCTTGACAAGATGATCGAGTGGAATGCCTGCACCTGTTCGCTTGATAATCAAGGCGAGCAGTTTTGTCTTGCCGGAGTCCACACAATAGCTGAAACCACTTCGTGGAAACACAAAGCCTGTGGAAGAGTCTTCATCCTCTCCGTCATTGTCTCCTTCGAACTTCTGACCCGAGTACTGCTGTGCCATGTCCAAGAGGAACTTGAGCCCGTTTGTATCATTAATAGCCAACATATGGTTGAACAAGCTCTCATTGATCCAGTGATAGAAGCGTCTTTCATTTGGGACCGACCACTGCGTTGGAACCGATTGGCATATGACTTCCAGAGGCCTGGTGTGGGATTCAACATTCAAGTCAACATGCCCGATATCGTCAATGGTAAACTGCTGCTGTACCTTTTCGGACACAATTCGCGGCTCGCCGTCTTGGGAGTCGTCAGACTCGTCAGAATCCTCGCTGTATTCTTCGTCTTCATCACCGCCAGTGTCCATTCGGAACCGGACCTTATCCTTCTTGGGCGGAGACCATTGTGCCTTCACAATCTCGAGTAAGGCTTTGGCCAATTCGTGGTGTCCACGAAGGACAGCGATAGAAAAGGGAGTGTTTCCATAGTTGTCAGAAACAGCAATCTTCAATGGCGCTTGGTCCTGTTCC
This sequence comes from Fusarium citri, assembly GCA_004367485.1. NCBI lineage: Eukaryota > Fungi > Ascomycota > Sordariomycetes > Hypocreales > Nectriaceae > Fusarium > Fusarium citri. Next base: position 11,226 of record QHHH01000231.1, read on the forward strand.
GGGCCCCATGCTTGGAGTGAGAGTTTCTTGACCTTCTCTACATCTCCAGCCCAGGCAGCTTCCATCCTGGTACAAGTTAGTAAATGGTGCTTGATAGAGTCTCAGGCATATACACTCACAATTCGATATAACCATCCCTTCTCTTTTCGGTCATGTCGCGGTCGTTGTTGAAGGAGAAACGGAATTTGTAGGGTTTTGGGGCCTCATCCTCAGACTTGCGACTATTTCGACTCGACCTGTCATCCCCCGCGTACGTCTTGATGTCAGGGTACAGTTCCTCGAATGGCTTGGCACCCTTGCTGATCAAAGTATTTTCGACAGCTTCGAAGCCTGCGAGGACCTCCTTGATAGTCTCATTCTTCTCGGGCACCCCCTTGGGTTCCTTCATCTTCTTGATGTCTTTCTCGTATCGCTCTTTCGCGTGGACGTAATTGAATTTATGGCTTTCAACATCAGATGAAACGATAGTATGGGCATAGGTTCCTTCAGCGAGACCTTGCAAAAACTCATCCAAGCCTGGTGTCTCTCTTGGTTTCACTGGCGCAGTCTTCTCATAAGTATAACCCCGAAGGCCCTTCAATGATGACCGAACCATGTCGAGAGCCGACTGTCCTTTGTTCCAGCTTCTTTGGTATTCATTGAAGATCAACTGTTGAGTTTTGGTGTCGAGCGAGTTGGGATCAGCGCCGTTTTCGAGTAGCTTGATGGCGATATCCGTGTTGCCCGATCGGATAGCGGTGATTAACGGCTGCTCCACGCTCTCCTTGTACATTTTCTGGTTTTTCTCCAAGTCTCCCAAGTTGCTACTTAAACTGGAAACCTTTGCAGACTTGAGCCAAGTATCGAAATCGATGTCCGCTTTCGCACCAGCAGTGAGGAGCTTCAGTACCAAAGCGACATTGCCGTTCTCGATAGCGGTATTGATAGGTGCGGTGCATTCTGAGTTCCAGTAGCTTCCGCCGCAGACCATATGGTTGATAGCGACCTTGATGCCTGTTTTGTCGGTATCCAGGAGTGTGTCGATGAGTTCTTCTTCTCCAGCTTCGACGTAGCGGTGGAAGGCACTGCATCCTCTGGCATCCGCCTGAGCAGAAGTGGCGCCCAGCTTCAGAAGAAGATCAGCCATTGGCTTGGCCTTGTCATTGGGAAGCGACAGAGCCAGGGCCAATGTCAGAATTGCTCGTGCATCGCTGTCCCTGAGAGACTTAACAGGCATAATCGAGTCTGACCCATACTGCGTAATGTTTAGCAAGAGATCCATACGCTACAAGCCCGGGCATGGAAATAGAACTTACATCGCAAAGTGTTTTGACAGCATCCTCATTGCCTTCTGCGATGGCAAGATGCAGAGGGGAACATTGGAGATCCCACGCCAAAGCGTCAATGTTGAAGAAATCAGGTTCATCTTGCGATTCTTCGGGAACCAGATCATCAGCATCAGCACTATCGCCTTCGTCTTGCTTGACTTTGACAAAAGACCCCGTCGTCATAGAGGCAGAATCCACGTCTGTTGCTTCGCCGTCAATAATCTCACCATCAGACTCTTCATCGCCCTCCAAATCTCCGTCTCCGGCGGCAGGCCCAGCCTTCTTTGCTGCCTGACGCTTCTTGTCCTGACGCTCCTCTTCAGCTTCTTCATTCTCGATGGATTTCTCCATCAGGATCTTGATGATTGACGAGTCTCCTCGTGAGGCAGCCAAGTGGAGAGCATTCCTACCGTCCGCTAGACGAGCAGTGAGACGAGCACCGTGGTCCACGAGGCACTTGACGACCTCAGGATTGGATGTCATGACGGCAAGGTGGAGTGGTGATCTGCCTGTGTAGTCTCTCTTGTTAGGGTCCGACCCTTCCTGGCTGAGCCAGTTCGACACGTCTTCGGCATCACCATCAACGATCGACTGACAAAGTCGGGTAACGTTACCAACGTACGCCATGTCTGTCCAATCGTTCTCGGTCAAAGGGTTGAAAGAACCAATTTGCTGTCGACCAGGGTCATCAATAAGGAAGGATACCTTGCCTTTGATGTAAATCTCAGCCTCCTTCTCTGCGATTTCCTTTTCCTCGTCAGTGACAGGCTCAGGACAACAGCCACAACAATCTTCGATGACATCTTGAACACGTCCAAAGAATGCAGGGTGGCGATGCAAGTACACTTCCCGCTCGTCAGGCTGATTCCACTCTGCATTTAGAAGAAGATCTCTCGTGTAACAGAGTTTCTCGATCCGCTTAGCGTTGAAGTGCTGTCCGTAGGGAACCGTGAAAGTATGGTAGTTACTGACATCCTCATCAGACAACCAATCAGCAACTTCATCCTCATGGTAATCTTTGATGTTACCATGAAGAACTTGACGTGTCCTGTAGACTCGAGGACGGCCTCGCTCCTCGCGTCTCTTGTCGAGGTAAGTCTCTCGAGCTGTGGTGGTGGGAAGTCTTTCGAGAACAAGTAGGCGTGCGAGACCTAGAGTTCTTCGGAAGCTTCGTTCGTATATGGTTGGGTCGACCTTTTGCTTCTGGAAATCTCCGTAGTAGATCTCGAAATTGCGCTTGGCATACTTGGACAACCTATTCGGAATTAGCAATGAGCAAACGGGGGTGTCTTTGCGCCGCTAACCTGTTTTCGTAACTTGGCGAACGGCGAGTGAGATCAATATGGTTGATCTGAGTGATGAAGCTACCAAGAGCTCGAGGGGTAACGAAAACCTGTGTTCCATCATAGGCTGCGCCGGCGGCATCGATATCAAACCCAGTGAGTATTTCGCTGACTGATTTGTACACACGTAGAACAATCTCAGAACAATCTTAGCAGAAGAAACTCTTATCGAAATTCAAGAGCAACTAACCTGGATATGTCGGACGGGGTATTGACTAGCAATAGTAATTGCATACTTGGTTCTCACCACAGTAACCTCGTTGAGCAGGGCATCCTTGACGGCCCGTTCAATCTGTTTGATCTTCTCGATGGCTTGATCATGGTTGAGGCCGTAAAGAAAGAGGTCAACATCAGAAGCGGGACAAAACTTCTCGTGGTAATACTCGCGAAGCTTACGCTTGGTAGTGTCGAACCCCTTAGGAACAGGGAGAAGACAGTTGACGACTGAAGAGCCAGCAGCTACGACATTTGACCAGTCCAGGTCAGACAATGACGACTCTGAAAAGATGTTGAAGTTCTTTTGGAACTCGACCAGGTTGGCGACAGTAGCGGGGGAGTCATGAGGACGTCGTTTGTCATCAGGGAGAGCCATGATGTACTTTGACTTCTCTTCTTCAGACTCAGCCTCAAGGTCTCTGGCACGAGTGGTGATGAACTTGGTGTCTTCTGTGAAAAGAGGGACCACATTGAGGTACGGGTCATCGAGAATGGGATTCTGGCGGTCCTGGGCATAGACAGATCGTAATTCGGCTTCATACTTGCGATAGGGGTCAAGTATTTCAGTGATAGGTTTTTCTTTGTGATCAGATATGTACTTGGGTAGCTGGGAGTGAGGCGAGGGAAGATTGGGAAGATTGGCCATGGTTGCGATGTTTGGGAGGTGTACCAGGAAAGAGTGAGCTGAGATGTTGATAGCGTAAGGGGGGGGTAAAGTACTAAGAATGACAATTGTAACTGCCGTTGACACGGTTTGGAAACGATAGTTGTATATCTATAATTCTTCAATTGATAGATAGTACTAGAAGAACCAAATTTGAGAGGATTCTCTAGGAGCTTTATATAATAACATTGGATATCTACAATACTTGTACGGGGCTTGCCAGACGAAGCCATCCCAACTCCATTGAGAGCTTACCCCCCACTACAGAGTACCCCGAAGTAGATCATCAAGCTAGCAAGCGACGAGGCTTAGGGTGTCAGAAAAGTGTACCTGAAGGGATAAGTGTACAAAAATAAAGAGTCTAATAATCGACGGAAAATGCGTCGAGCTGAAGTGGCAATTTCGCCTTCCTCACTTCAGCAGTCTAGCTTTCTTAAGCTACTTGGAGGGGCAGGTTAGGTCGCGTCCAGTAGCGCGTATTGAAGTTTACAAGGGTCTATGCTGCCTAAAATAAAGAAGGATGCAATACGCGAAAGCTCGTGATTTCTCAATTACAGAGTAGAACTACATCTTAATTCCGCACTGGCCCGCTGATGCCTGGCTCAGATGGCAGCATCTCCCTGTTGAAGCGAGTATCATCACGTTTGATGACCTGGGTCTAGTGAAGTACCGTGAACGAAACTTCTTTGCTTCTATGATATCGTGAAATTCGGCGATGCACTATTTGGGTCAGATCTAGGCAGAAAACTGTCAATTGTTTGGATAAGAACAATTGAGTACTCGAGACTCGACGTTGTAGAAGCAGACGAACCAAAGAGGATATGAACAAATACTTTGAGAACAAATCTTGGCACTGCAGACAGATAATTGACATTATGATTTTTGGCCCATATTCTTTCCTATCTATGGGACATGTCTTGACAAAAAAGTAGATTCGATTAGAGTAGATGTTAAAGCGAATGAATAGCACGTAACGGATAGATTTTGAAAGGTCGTCAAGTTGGACATACGCCAGTAAAAAAGCTCGATGCCTATCGATCAACCATAACGACGATCTTTCTTTATGGAAACGCAGCCCGAAAGATTCCCTTCCTCGAAGATATAAACAATTGTTGGATCAATGAATATAAACAGCCATCGCTATTAAGATAGGGTAGGCGAGTTAGTAGAATACCAAGTCCACTGAATCATCTTTATGTCGGGAGTGAATCACGTGCTCTCGTACCTTCCACTTTATCTCCGAACGCGTGACGCGCCAGAGCGGGACAGCCACCTCCCGCCTAGGGAACGATAACAAGAAAGGCCTTTCCAAATTCATTCCGTCCACTCAAGATAACAGCAAAACATCAACACCTCGATGTTTCTAGCAAAGGCAGCTGAAAGACGCTCCTATACAATTGCGTCGGCTTCATGACTCGTAACAACCTTGCTGAGCATTTGTCCTGGCTGTTGAACGACCAAGCCCGATCCAAGCCTGTAACGCCGTCTTTCCCACTGTGTAACGACTCGTCTCATGCTGGTCTTTCCCAATCTCAGCGCTCAGACTCACAGATACGACAAAACTTACAGCCCGTTACATCTGTTAGTTCTGGGAACGATCTCCAGTCGAGAAGAGACGCGTCCGATGGACAGGGTGGACTGGATCGAAGGCAGACGGACCCGGTGGTACTGGACGACGACGACGACGACGACGAAGACACAATGGGACGCCTGGTCCTGAGTTCGAAAGCCAAGAAGCCCAGTCTTGTCTCTAGGCCACAGCAACTTCTGACCCCAACTTCCATTACCCCGAATATTACGAGCCGACAAGACACTCCCATCAAACAGTCTAATGAGTCGCCACCCAAGAAGACACCTGCCCCAGCTCCAGCTCCGGCCCCAGCCCGGTTGCGGACCAGTAGCCCAGAGTTCCCAAAACTCAAGACCAGCGGTATCGATTATATGGACCTGACGGACGATACTTTTGCTTCTTCCGACTCGTTATCTTTTGGTGACGACGTAAAGCTGTGGCGCGAAGACTATGCAACCCGACCAGAACCAGAGCCAGCCGTTTCGAGTGGCAGGAAAAGGAAGAGCAATGAAATCACCAAGGAGGAATTTAGTGACCTAGGCGATATCCCCGATGTCTACGAACTCCTCGGTACCGAACCTCCACCCCCCAGTCCGACTCGATCCGCCCGACGAAAGAACGGATCACTGAGTACTCGAAGTCGACGAACACGAGACGGGTTCGCCAACCCTCCACCAACGGTCATCCCGCCGATCAGCGAGGAGAACAATGATGTTCTACTGTCACCTTCAAGAAGAGTCCGCAGCCAACTGATTCTTGAGCCATCGCCCCAAAAAAGTCTGCCAATCATCAGTGCCAGCCAGAGCCCTCGGAGAGCAACAACTCCCTTGAAGGCACCTGCAAGTTCCGGAGACACCAAGCCAGCTCGAAGGGCCACATCTCCTCCACAAAAGACGGAACCCGTTGAAGATGAGCTGGTTATCCCCGACTCCGACGAAGAGTTTCTCACACCACCATCCTATAATAAGACTCTTTCCGCCCTGAAGATTTCAGCCAGCACCACGAAGCGCATCGAGCCTCAGACGCAGGCGGCGCCCACATCCAGTGCCAGAGCAAATTTTCAATCAAACTCGCAGCGCCAAGTCTCTTCTGGCTCAACTGTTCTTGGCGACCCAGTAGACACGACCACCAGTTCACAGTCTACTAGGTTAGTGACTGACGACTCTGTTCTCGATCCACTCAGTGAAGCCCCATCCCACTCAACCCAGGGGCCGGCTCTTCTCAAGCAATTAGCCTCTGACCCATCTGCCCTGGAAAAATGGGGACGGTTCATCGATAAGCTTATTCAAGAAAATGGCAAGAAGTTCAGTCAAGCCATAAATGAACGTTGGTCTAAGCCGCAGCGTGCAGAGGTCAAGGCCGAGAAGGAACGCTTGAAACGACAACAGGCAGCTATTGCCGAACTTACCGGTCCGGTTGAGGAATACCGCATACTGGACGAGAAAAGAAACCAGCTGGCCAAGCGAATTGAAAAAGCATATGAAGAGGGTCTTGACACTGATGAGGATGAAGTTCGACTTGACGATCTCACTGATGAGGTTCAAGAAACCGAGGATGGTCTGCTGAAGATCATCCAGGATGCCAGGCTAGATATCGATAGGTTTCTTGAAACGATTCAAAAACCACCCCCTGTCACCGCCCCTGCGCCAGGTGTTGTACTGGGCACTCAACCCGTCTTCCAGAGCAGTGTCAACATGTCGATGCCTCCACGAGAAACAATCTCGGCCAGTCAAATGGGCACACAAGTGGTGCGTCAGACTCAACTACCCAGGACATCTACTTGGAACCCTCCAGCTTCAAGGATTGAAGCGTCACAGGGCATGAGTGTCCTCTCACAAGAGGATGATGATATTTCTGCTCCTTACCCAAGGGATCTTGCAAGAGCCTATGGAACATCCTACCAACCAAGAACAACAAACTCGATGGCAATGGATCACATTCCCATAGAGGCGGAATTTGATGTCGGCGACGGAGGCCTATCTGACTTGGATGATATACAGCCCCCGCCACGGTTCAAACCTTACAACAACACGGCTCATGCTAGTAGCAGTCGCAGAACGCCTCAAGCGACGCGTCATCGAACGGGCGAAGAATTTAGTGACTTTAGCGACGATGAGGAGATGCTTGCTTTTGCGCAGGACTACGAGACCCGCCAGTCGCTGGCCCCCAATTCACAAAACTTTAGACAAATCTTTTCGGAGACATCGGGCAATGCACTTCTCGCTGCAAAGCCACGATCATTGTCCAAAAAGCCATTATCTTCAGGGACACCGGATACAATCCCTCCCCACTTGATGAAGTACCCATGGTCTCCTGAAGTCCAGAGAATGCTCAAGGACAGGTTTAGAATGAAGGGCTTTCGCTGCAATCAGCTCGAGGCTATTAATGCCACACTGGCAGGTAAGGATGCTTTCGTTCTGATGCCTACCGGTGGTGGCAAATCGCTGTGCTACCAACTGCCTGCTGTTGTTAAAACTGGCAAGACCCGTGGTGTCACTATCGTTGTATCACCCTTGCTCAGCTTAATGCAGGATCAGGTTGATCATATGAAGGCTCTGGGGATTCAGGCTGTTGCATTCAACGGAGAATGCTCAGCTGAATACAAAAGGCAAGTGATGAGTGCTTTTAACGAACGAAGTCCCGAGCATTTCCTCGAACTTCTATACGTTACCCCGGAAATGGTGAGCAAGAACGCCAATTTCAACAACGGTCTGCAGACGCTCCATCGCAAAGGCAAATTCGCTCGTCTGGTGATTGACGAAGCACACTGCGTCAGTCAATGGGGCCACGATTTTCGACCAGATTACAAGATACTTGGCCAAGTACGTCAAAAGTACCCTGGCGTGCCTGTAATGGCTTTGACAGCCACCGCGACAAAGAACGTGATTGTTGACATCAGACACAATCTTGGAATGGATGACTGCCAAACCTTTTCGCAAAGCTTCAATCGTCCGAATCTGTATTACGAGGTCCGTCCGAAATCAACCGGCGAAAAGACTCTTGAAAGCATTGCATCACTTATTCATTCCAACTACGCCAACAAAAGTGGAATTGTCTATACAATCTCACGGAAAAGTTCTGAGAAAGTTGCTGAGAGTCTCTCGAATAGCGGAATTACGGCCAGGCATTATCACGCAGGTTGCGACCCTCAAGAAAAGGTTGACGTGCAAAACGCCTGGCAAAGAGGCCACGTCAAGGTTGTTGTTGCAACAATTGCCTTCGGAATGGGTATTGACAAGCCTGATGTAAGATTTGTCATCCACCATGGACTTCCAAAGAGTTTGGAAGGTTACTACCAGGAGACGGGTCGTGCGGGCAGAGATGGAAACCCTTCTGATTGCATTCTTTTCTATGGAAAGGCGGACATAAGAGTCCTGAAGAAACTGATTGCCGATGGAGATGGCAGTCATGAGCAGAAGGAGCGCCAGATGTCTATGCTGAACAGAGTCACCGCATTTTGTGACAACAAGTCTGACTGCCGGCGAACCGAGATTCTTCGTTATTTTGGCGAAGATTTCTCGCCTGCGGAATGCAACAAGAGTTGCGATAACTGCAAAGCTGGTTTGACTTTCGAGCAACAAGACTTTTCTGAGTATGCCATTGCTGCTATCAAGGTTATACAGGCCCAGCACCGTATCACAGCGGTTCAGTGCTCTGACATCCTTTTGGGGAAAAAGTATCCCCAGAGTGAAGCAGAACTATCGGGGGAGTGGCATGGCATGGCAAAGGGTTTGAAGAAGCACGAGCTTATTCGTGTGATCGACAAACTATCAGCTGAGAAGGCTTTCAATGAGGACAATCAAGTTGGTCGGCATGGCATGGCCATCCAATACCTACGTCTCGGACCAACACACCGATTGTTTCTTTCGGGCCAACGCAAACTGATGCTTTCCATCCAAATACCAGAGCCAGGCGCGCCGAAGAAGGCAACCAAGTCTCGAGCGAAGAAGGGTAGCAAGGCGCCGGCTGAGGAGGAAGTCTCGAACATGCCCTCGACATACGTCTCATCGCCTGTCGGCCGTCAGAAGAAGTCACGAGCAACGGCAAGTGACCGCGGAAACAATGCCTCCACCTCTTACTCTTGGGAAGACGCAGGTTTTGTGGTAGATGATGAATATGACGATGAAGCGTTCGATGAGCTCCCCCAGCATCGGCCAGCAAGACCATCCTCGCGCACACCAGGGCCTCCAATACCGGCCGACACCGGTATGGAAAACCTTGACGAGATACACCGAGACATGGTTGAAGGTTTTGTCTACGAAGCAAAGCAGGCGGAGGAAAAGATTCGCAACCAGAAGAGCCTCAGGAAACCATTATTCACGGAGAAGGACTTTCGGATTATGGCTATTCAATGGACCACCTCACTTGAGAAGATGCGTAGGATCCCTGGCATCGACCCTGACAAAGTCAAAGAGTACGGCCCCAGGATCATTCGCATCTTGCAGAAACACTACAACCACTACCAAGACGCGATGGACCCTAGGAGTGGTGGCGGAGGCCAGGATGTTGTAGATCTGATTAGCTCAGAGGTTGAGATGGATGATGAAGAAGCCTACGAGGACGAAGACGGCGAAGACTCTCATTATTTCAACGGAGGCTCGCGATCAGACGTTCAGGCATTTCACAACAGACTGCAGACCCTTGGTAGCACACAAACCCAAAGCAAGCCAAGGGCGTCCAGCAGGAGCAGTGGAGGCACCAAAAGATACTCTGGTGGCAAGAAGTATGCCAGCAAGAAATCTACAGGTGGTGTGACGAAGCGCAGGAGCACTGGCGGCAGCTCTAGTCGTAAAGCTAGCAGCTCATCGACAACAGCCCGAGCTTCCAGCAGCGCTTCAAGGACGCTGAAGAAGAGCGGTATTGGGCTAATGCCCATGTAGAAGCAGAGATCTTTTGGTCTTTTGATTCACGAATCGACACGACTAGAAAGGAGGACTAAGGACACGGGATACATACAGGCGGCGGAGGACGGATCATGAGCTTTTCAACGACATGGGCGCTTGTTTTTCGTTTTTAAGATCATACCCTTTTGCAGCAGGACAGAGCATGAACTGAGAGCACCCGAAATCAGGGATTACCAAAACTGTTTATGAGCGGGCGGGAGTTGATTGGGGTTTTCTTCTGCATGGGCGGCGATAGGAGGTTTTCATTTGATTTGCTTTTGTTCTGAGACACAACTTTCTCACGGCGTTTAGGACGCCTCACTGATGCAAGAAGCTTTGCATCGAACTAGACCAGTCGTATAGCAGTGTCATGCTGGTCTTGAAGGAACAAGGCCCAACTGTTACATAGATGCATCACGAAAATGAGGACAAATTTTGAACGATGGGCTTGACGACCACTTGTTGAATTCCAGGGAATGTTTGTATTAACGACCTCTTTCTTCTTTAACGAGTATTCTCTATATGAACATATAAGATTAAGCAAGAGCAAGGGTATAGCAGAGGAAGATCTGTATATGATTAAGCAACAACTGATCCTCTTGTGCCAACCTTCTTGCTGTCTGACGATTTCCTTTCCTTTCTAGGTACCCTCATCAAATGCCTACTGTGCACGAGTTGGCACAGGGAGAAAAAAGGAAAAAAGGTTCAACGAGAGCGATAATTCGTAACCAAGGACAGGGTAGCCCTCACAAAGAAAACAGGATTCGACGTCGTTATCCCTTATGCTATATCCCAAACTCCATCAACCATCTTGGTCTTAACCCAGTACGCCATGCTGCTCAAAAGACGTGTTTATTGCTTTTCCGTAAATGGCGCGCCAGGCCCCTTATCAACCTCGAGGCCTCGCATATAGGCCCCTGGTAATTTCAACGAAATCGAATTGTTAAGACATATGTTACAATGAAACAGGAAAAAGGCTCGCCCTGTTTCATAAAGTGAATGTATTGTTGAGCCATGATACATGTAGCTTTTAGTGCCTCCACCTTGGCTTTGAATCCTTTGGCTCGGCAGGGGAAGGCTTCCGCATTGCAGATCGAGCACCCGCAACAGCGGCGGGACTCGCTCGTCCTGTATCTGCTCTAGGCTGAGGGAGAAGACTGATTCTCCTCGACATGGTGGCAAGAGAGCTGGCAGGTCTGCTGTGGCGGTCGTCGTCTCCGATAGATCTAGAAGTCTGCAGAGACGAACGTCTGCCGGACAGAGCAGTGGTCGATAGATGAGAAGCTAGACGCGGCTTCGGCAAAGGCTGGGTATTTGCACCAGGAGAAGCAAGCCTTTCTCGGAAAGAGAGGCTGGAATGCGCAGTTCTAGTGGGCGTTTCCACTCTGGGTGATGCTGAAGAGGCACGAACGTTAGGGCTGCGCAATGTTGGCAGTTTTGAAGTACTAGACCCGGGTGTAGTTGAGCCAACTGATCTTTGCATGGAAGGGCTCGTCTTGGCATATGGACTAGGTGTTGTGAGTGAGAGTGGTTTGAAATTGTGGCCAGTATCAACGTCCGATGTGTTCGTCGAGCCATTCCAACGTGGCCGATGCGCTAGCTTCGAGTCCGGACGTTTGATCTGACTTGCAGATAAATTCGTGGCAGACGAAGAAGTAGAAATGGTAGAAAGACGAGACGAGGCTGCTTTTCGACCAGTTTGTGAAGTTGGCGCTGGCAATGACGAGTGCCGGCGATTCGGAGGAATTGTACGATTGGTAGCCCCTGGGGTGGCCCGCACTTTGGGAGGCTTTGATATCGGCGTATGAGGATCCATTCCAAGACTGGACATGATGACCGAGGATGGTGGTGAGCTGCCAGGGGTTTCGTGTCCACTACCCAGAGTCGAGCGATCGTTCGATAGCATACTGGAGATGGAGTCACGTAACTGCTGGCTCTTGTCTGCGTGGATGTCGTCAACTATCGACTCCGCATCCTTCATCTCTTGCTTGAGACTGTGCCATCGATTTTGCAAATCGGTGTGTAAGCGTAGAATCTCCCCATTGACGGTCAATCGTTCGCTGACACCTTTGTCGATAATCGAAAGAACGCGCTCGATAGCCGGCCCATAATGCATCCTCTTGGCTTCGTAGCTTTCCAACTTCTTCATCATAGCAGGCTGGTTGGTCAAGTGTAACCCGGCATCAGCCGCTTCTTTGAGTTTAAACAATGAGCGTTCAACAGATTCTTGCATCTTCTGGGCCTGTCTTCCAGCGCCTCGAAAGACAATGACCCAACGATCCTCGCCCAGCTCTTTGCGCAATGATTCCGCATCCTTCTCTAGTTTTCTGTAGCTTGCATCAAGTCCTTCACGTCGCATGTTCAACTCCTCGCAAGCCGTGGGAAAAGCTGCTTTGGCTCTTGCTTCAAACATGGATAGTCGCATCGGTAAGAAGTCGAGGGAAGCTCTGAGAGGCTGCATTCGAGCAAACAGCGCCAGTAAACTCGAATCGTCTTGTGATAGTGTAGGTGTACCAGGTGAGGTGGGTGACACCGGAAAAGTTGGAAGACTGAAGCGACTTGGTGCTTGTAATCGAGATGCATGAGAAGGATTCTCTTCCACAATCGTCTCGAGGTCTCCAATGTCAACGCTATCCCCACTGGCAGCGGCCATCAGACTCTTGTGGCGTCGTTCCTCCATCTCGAAAACCAATCTGCTCAATTCGTCCATCTCCCCTTGCACGTCCCCAAGAACGTTATTCCAAAGCTCCTCCCACTCCATCGCGATCTCCACCTGGTTTCTCACATTATGCAGTGTTCTGCGAATCTTGCTCCATTCTTGAATGACTGACTCCATCTGACAAACAGCACGGGTAAGGTCTTCTGCAGATACATTGACAATATCTCTTCTGTTCTGGAGCTGTTCAATGGCCCCCACATAAGCTTTGACAAGCCCTTCGAAACGCGCAATAGCCGTTTCAACCTCGGAGAGACCTTCGCGACCACCTGCAGCAGCCCATTCGACGTCATCTTCGCTATCGAGGCCCTCAACCACCTCCGATGCTTTCGATATCCAGCTCCTGATTTGCTCGGCGGCGTTGATCAACGCTTTCGCAGCAACTTGGGCAGTTGGAATAGCATTCACTTGGCCAGCTAGTGACTCAGCATCCGGAAGTTGTAGTGACGTCAACTGGCCTAGTTGAGAGGCGAAGGAGGCACGGGATAGTGTGTATATAGAGCCTGGTCGATTGTGACCAGGTGTGAAGTATGAGTTTAGGTTGGGGACGTAATCGGTAGGTGTCGGCTCAGGTGGTGTATCCTTTGGGGGCGGTGGTGGAGGAAGGTCTGCACTGTCGGGGGATGGGGGACGTGTGGTGCGTTCGATGTGCTCTCGACGGGTGTCGAGGGTGACTTTTGTTCCATTTCCGTTGGTATGGTCCGGAAGACGATACTTTTGAGTATCCATATCCAAGGGCTCGTGAGGTTCGAACTCGGGTAATAGGGCTGCAGCAGATTCGTCGTCCTCGAGCTTTAACGACGAGAGCATAAGAGAGGGTTCAAGGGCGACGGCCTTTGGTGAGGAAGAAGCGCCGGCGCCCTTCCACGGGCGACCGCGCCGAGCGATAATCGACTTGATCGAACCCGCTTGGTGCTTCTCGTCGAGCTGTCGAAGTTGATCCTCGTCTAGACGACCGATATGATCGATTTGGGGTGTACTGGAGGGGGTCGACAATTTTTGAGCGCCGAAGCCAAGAGCTTTTAGTCGGGCAGCCAATCCAGGAGAGGTTTTGCGAAGACTGGAAGATGGTAGGGGTGACGTTGGAGTAGGGAATGGTTGAAGAGCGTTTGTTGATGTTGATGTTGTCCTTGTGGTGGTGGCAGGGGTAACCGCGGCAGAAGCGCCAGGAGTCGTGTTGGTCGCGGAAGTAGTGCTTTTGGGCGAGGCAAAATTAGTTGTCGTCGTGTCGATAGCAGAGAGTGAGGACGTGAGCGAACTGGAATTAGGATCCGGGGCGTAGGTGGAGGAGGGATTGGATGAACCAGGGTTCAATGGCAGGTGAGATAGTTGGCCAGGGACGTCAGCGAAATTCAGCAGGCCGCCCGCGGGTGCATCATGGTCCCGGTCACTGTGGCAGTCGTCGCTGGCCAACTGGCCCACGTCGATAGATCGGTTAGCTTCAGGGCTCGCAACAGGAGTCGCTAGAAAAGGATCTTGTTTTGAGTCGTCTTGGACGGCAGGAGTCGTCGCGTCCATATCTTTGGTGTTCATCTAATGGTTGGAGTTGGTCCCTCGAAAAAAGAGCGAGGGACGACTGACAACCTATTTTAGTTAGAATTGGCTGAAGCCTAAGTATGAAGCGCAGATCCAAGTCATAAAAGCCGGGATCTGCTGGATGCGTTCGGACACTCGAAATCCGTAAGCGAAATGCTTCCCGGTTTTCGTCAGGTCAATGTCCAAATCGAGAATAGAAAATAAGAAATAGGACAGATCGAAGAAGCGCGTTGAGCAATGGTCAAAGGGTGTCCTCATGCCTCTCCCTCTGGGCTTTGTCTCCCTAAGACGGATAGGTACTCAGATAGATGTCTTGCGCTTCAGTGCCACAGATCACTCTAACCAAACCGTGCGCGATCCACTCACTACCATGATACGGATACTGCGAAGCCTTGATAGCTGAAAGTTAATCCGTCTCAATGGCCAGTATCAGAGCGAAAGGTGGTTGGAGAGTGACGGGATGAATGAATGAATGCTTCCTCATCCACATGCACATGTAAATGTACAGTACATCAAGGAGTACTCTGTACGGGTACCTAGCGTCTCAATGGGACGGAAGCTTGAGTGGAGCCAGGTATGATGATGTACTGTATCTGAGGGTCTTTGGGTGGCAGCAAGCTGCTGCTGCGATTGGAGGTCAATTGAACGCCCTGCAAATGCAAGAAGCTCCTGCAGGAGAGGAGAACCAACGCCAACCACTGAAAGCTGAGTCTCTAACAGGCTGTGGATCAGTGATGAATAGGCAAATACCTACGGATGTCCTCCACAGCCAGTCGTATTGACTAAGAGTTGAATAGCTTCAAGCTAGAGCCACTTGTAGTTCAGGCAGACAAATAAAAAGAACAGGCGACAAGATAAAATATGTTTGCGATGAGTACAAAACAGTTTCTTGGTAGAAAGAAAAGGAAGAAATTCAATGAATCGTGAGCTGTAAGTACCGCGTCGTACTCTGATCAATGATGAACGATACGAATAGGTGTCGTCCGATGGGGTTCGAGAGATGAAAGTGTCTGGCGGGGACGAAAGGGGGCCAGTTAAAGTGTTTCGGATTGGTCGTATTGAGAACAAATGGAACGTGTCCAAATAAAAGTGATCGAAGTCAGAAAGAGAGCCTAATTGTAAGGCGTTACAGTAGTAAGTGAGCTACGAAAGTGAGGTTAAGGTGGAAGAAAATCTTGCTGGCGAATCGTTGCAAGAGAAGCTTCTTAGATGAGATGCCCAAAATGGAAGGATCAAAGACAATGGGTCAACTTGCGGCAATCACAGCACAGCAAAAGAAGTTAAAAGGCCGATTTACAAGCAGGAGCGACCAAAGAAAGGGCCAGAGATGGGGCATTTCATAACTCTATTACACAAGTACCTAGGTAGGTACCTAATGACGGGAACCAACAAGACGGGTATCACAAGGCAAACAAATAACCATGCACTTGAGCTTGGCCTCAATCTGGGCAATATTGAGAATTGTCTATATTGAAAGACTACCCAAATCAGGCAAGGACCTAACAAGAGGTCAAAGAGCCTGCATGAGGAAAAAGAAAGTTTGCAAGACACCGTGAAGAGAGCAACGCAGCTCGAAAACATCCTCAAAGACAGGAAGAGAAAAAGAAGACGGATACAAATGAAAGGGTGCATCCAATCTAAAACTACCACGCAATACTGGACGAAATTGTTACAGATGGAACAACAGATTGACGGACAAAAGACGGGGGTTCGCCTACCGGGGCATTGGACTAGATGGGTATTGCCGTCCCTTAAGACAACTTCTGATTTGACTGAATGACACTCTACCGGCTGAATCCCTGATAACTGATCTCGCCTAGCAATTGCCCGGCTATCCGGTCAATTAGCGCCTTCTAATAAGTTCATGGATGTGTTGATGTCGACTAGATCATGCTGTTAGTCTGAGTAGAGATGAGCTTGTAAAGTGGACAGAAAGTTGATAATGAGAGAGGCAGTAGGTATCTTGGCAGCTTAGAAGATGATTGGAAAGACAAAGATGGGAAGAAATCTAGTTGACGCTGCTTTTGTGTTGGAGTATCATCTTATCCAAGGGTTGCCGATATAGATATGCAGGTATAATAATCTGTCATAAAAGATCGGACCCAAAGATCGTCAGGAACCATGAATAATACAATATCAGACCCAAGTGTATGGAATATGATGGATATCCCAAGAAAGGCCGCTTTAAATAAGCCTGGAGAGATATGAAGTCATATGTTGTAACACAGACACAAAAGAGGCATCACAAATAGCAAGGTAAGAAGCCATCATGAAACATACAGAACCCGTCGATCACGTTGACGTATAATTGCATAATTAAACCACAAGACTCTGACAAATAATTGACGCCAGAGGTATGTATTTATCTTCTCTGCATGAAACCAATATAACAAAAGTATGTGTTAGTCAGTCTCGAGGACGTCCCGGGGTTGTGTTCGGGTTGGAGTGTCTTCCTTCTCGGGTCAGTCAGTCAGTCATCAGGATCATGGATCGAGTCTGAAACGTACGTATGGATCTGGTGATACCCATGGCAACGCAATTCCAATCAATCTGAGGAGATTGGGAAGCAGACGTTTGGCGTTAGAACGTGACTTGCATCTGATCAAGTTCAAACTCAAGATCCGTTTATGTGCATGCAGTCAGAGGTTGCCTGGGGATATGATGCTAGGCTTGCCAGTTGTCATTGATCGTGATAATAAAGAGAGCTTTGCCGTTTATGTTGATCTTTTTAATAATTATCACAACCCCATCTTTTATCCCTGACTATTGCCCATGCATCTTGTACGTACAGTACCTAGTAGCTATCTGTGCTGTATAATTTCTGTGCAAGCTAAGCTAAAGTCGTCATCATTCAATCTGTCCACTCGATAATTACTGCATTTGTCTTATACGACATAGAAAGAAGCTTACTGCTGCAGGGTCCATCTTCTTGTTCCTGTTCCTGAATATTGCAGCTCCTTTCCCTGCCTTTGGGTGTCCCCCCAATGCAGATCTTTATCCTCTTTCAGCACAAGCCATGAATATGTAGCATCCCTTTTATTGACTGTATCAACAGATGTCTGGATGAGCATCCCCATCACATCACCTCACCTCACCTCACGATAACCGATACATTCAGGAGACTACGTTTGTTTGATATCGATCGATTCTTGGTCTGTCCACTTGGTACCGATAAACCCTGACATCAAACGGCTTCTGGAAGAAAGAGAAAGTCAAACCCTTGTTCTGTTTACCACAGAAAACGGAGTCTCTCCATCTCCATCGCCGTTAATAACTTTACCCCTGTCCAAGTTTTGTCGGGTTCCTGTCCAGTCGGTATCAGCGAAAACGGATGAACTGGAGCTTGGAGCTGCAGGTGTAATTTCGCCCGTGCCTGTCCCGCCAACCACTGAAAGTCAAGCCCGGCATCCCCATCCATATCCATCCATTAGTTAGGTCGCCCAGGCCCCATAACATTGGATCACCACCTACCTAACTTTAGGTACTTATCCATTGGAGACCCCCCCTGGAAAGGAAAAGGAAATCATTCATCCATCCATCCATCCAATTGCCCCTTCACTCTCACCTTTCGGCTCTTTTTAATTAATCTAATCCCTTCCCCCTCCTTGTCCTGTCACGTTCTTGTCATTCATTCTCTTGCCTGCCTGTTCTGTCCTCTTCTTTGCTACGGTACCCCTCGATACCTAGTCACTGTCAGTTATACTTGACCGACCATCGTTGTCTCTTCTATTCGCTCTCTCAACTTCTACTTTGCGCTCTCTATCTATCTTGGCCGCAGCGTAGCCCTACCTTGTCCGATACCGTGGGAGTCTCCATATCCGTTAGGCTACTGTACCAACCGAGCTATCCTGAGCGAGCTATCGTGTCGAGTGGGACCGACCTCATCTCGTGTGTTTGTGCATCTGTATAAGTGCAGATCATTATTCACATCATATCACACATCACGTCACGCACAAACTACTGTCCGGTCACTCACAAGGCCGATCCTTCGCGGCTTGTCTCTCATACAAGACTGCACATCGACATTTCCAGCTGCATCACCACAGCACTAGACCGTTCATTCCTTAGTACCGTAACGCACCGACATGATGGCCACCGCCAACAATCAAACACCGTCACTTCGCTGCGAATCGCCGCCTCCAGATGCTCTGCCAACTCCAGCCCTCGGCGCATGCCCAGAGCTCTCCCGCTGCTTGTCGACAACATCCTCATGGTCTCATGGCAGTAACGATGCCAACTCCCGGGATTCCCTCGGCATCGAAAACTACAATCGCCATTCCACCGGTAACCTTGACGTCAACAGCATGAAGCAGCGCCGTGATGTATCGACTTCCAGGCATTCCAGCTACAACTTTGATGGCAGGAGCCGTCGCCGCGGTTACATGAGACCACAAGGAACCGATTTCGCCGACAGTGCACGATCTCGTGAGAGTGTCATGAGCCTCGGTAGCATCGCACATCTGCAGTACTACTTCGCCAGGACAGGCCTACTTGACGGCAAGGGTGGACAGTTGGCTAGAAAGAAGCAACAACGCGCAACTCTCGACCTTTCGTCCTTGGATACCAACACCGGCTCGTTACCCAAGATTGTTGGTTCGGATGTCGACTCTTCCTATGCTTCCACCAGCAGCAGCCCTGACTTCAACTCGCAGGAGTTCGGTACCGATTTGGTCGAATCTCCTACTGAAGAGATTGAGGAATTCTACGAAGACAACTTTAGTGATGTTGGAGACATGCTGCCACCGACTGTGAGCACCTATCATCACCGAGAGAAGGTAGTCCCGAAACCGCCTACCATTATGGAGCTCAAGTCGGAACTTGAGCAGACGCTCGGTGATGCAAAAATCGCCTTGGATGAGGTGGAGGCGCGACGAGTCGGAACTTACAAGGCACCGGCCGAGGCCCCCAAATATCCCAACATGCCAGAAGAAAACAGCCAGGGATGGTTTGAGCTCCAAGGAATGCACATTCTCGATGTTGTGACCCTGGCTATCCGCTCAGCAAAGATATATTACACAGCACATGAGCTGCCCGACCGCCTTGACTCTATTAAACCCGAGAAGCAGGTTAGGGCGGATTTGCTGGCTGTGATGGAGACTTTGAGGCAGATGGCCACTAGAAATTTCAAGGATGGTATGAAGGAGGATGAGATTAAGACAATGATCAACTGGGTCGATAGTGTGTTTGATATCTTGAAGCAGGAGCAAGAGATTGAGGATGCTGAGATTGCTGAGAGGGATGGATGGTCATGGCTCAAGGGTGACTGGACTGGCCGCGAGATGGAGCGAGAGCGACAATTCCTCATGTCCATGGATACATCCGAGCCTCTACCCGAGTGGAAGCCTGTGTCGGCCACAGACGAGAAGCCCACGCCTTTCCTCGAAGCCATGCAAGACGGCGTCCGACTCGTCAAGCTTCACAACGCTGTTGTATACAAATCACGAAGACGATTCGGTGCTATTGGATCATACCACACGGATACCCAGAAACCCTACCGCTGCGCCGACAACCTACGCTACTGGGTCAAGGCAGCTGAACTACGATTTGAGATCATGCTCAAGGTCGATGCTTTGGGTGTCCAGTACAACACATCCCCCCAGGTCTGGGTGGACTTGGAGGAAGCCATCCTCAAGTGGTCTCGCCATGTCCGCGAGGAGGTCACTCGCGAACTGGAGCTATAGCAAAAGGCTTCACACATTCTTTTTCACAGTGATCGAGGGATATGCTTAGCTCGATATACTGGATCTTTCTAATGATTGGACGTTGAGGATTCCCCATGGAGTTTTGCTGGTTTTTATATCATTTTCCTTTGTCTTTACCATTTTTCTCTTCTCGCCCTGGAAGGATATCATATGAAATTGCATAGTGCGAAGAGAGCACGCGAACATCTTTTTCTCTTTCACCAACATGATGGAAGCGCTTTAGAGCATTTGTATTCACCCCTTTTTTCAACGTTTTGGGCTTGGAGAGTCCTTGAACCCCTTTTTCTTAGATAGAACACCCCTACATTCTAGCATATACCCATTGCATAGGCTTTATGGAGATGAAGACATGTTCAGCTTTAGGCTGATAGACTGAATATATATACCAAATGAAGTAAAGATAAAGATAATTAAAATGAACAAACGTATGCAGGTACATATGTGATTAGGCATGAGACATAGATGGTGTCACAACAGATTTAGTTATGCAGGTCACGTCAAGATGTGAGACATTGGTGATTTTTAAAGTTGTTTTCCATTTTTATCCTCCGATTATTTAGATAAAGGTATTTGCGCAAAAACAAAAGCAAATAAAAAGTCCAAACTAGCGTATACCAAGATCATCAAAAGGCTATCTACTAGAACTCCGTCAAAAGTGTGGATATCATATCATAGCATACCATAACGTCCCATTCCATTTCATTCCCACGCTCGTAAGTTTCCTACCCTATCCTTACTCAATGTCGACCTTGTGGATCTCAGTCCACTCCTTCTCGGCCTTGGGAACAGTGATGATCAAAACACCGTCCTCCATCTTGGCCGTGATGCCCAGACCGTCAACCTCGTCGCGCTCATCAGCTCCAGCAGGAGGAAGCGTCACACTGCGCTCAAACATGCCGACCTTGCGCTCACCAGAGGCGAGGGAGTTGAGGAAGGTCTCGTCACCAGGACGGTGGACGACACCAGCGATCTTGAGAAGCTTGCGGGCGGCGTCCCAGTTGACACCGATGTCCTCCTTCTTTGCGCCTGGAAGGGCAACGTGAATGACGTACGACTTTTCGGTGTTGAAGACGTCAATGGGTGGGTTGAAGGAGGAGTCTGAGGATTCGTTGGTGGTGTTGGGGCCTTGGTTCTGAGACTCCTGGAATTGGTCGCGCATGTTGCGGAAGAAAGGGTGGCTTGCCCAGCCGCGGAACATAGAAGAGAAGTCAAAAGGACCGGCGTAGGGAGGAGGAGGAGGGTGAGGACCGTGGTGAGGGCCATGGTGAGGTCCATGATGAGGGAAAGGTCCACGACCTCGTCCTCCACGGCCACATCGGGGACCTCCGCGGCCACGGCCACGACCTCGTCCAGGCCATTCAGGACCAGCTCCGCACTGGTTTTCCTCAGGAGCAACTTCTTCAGGGTCGGAGACGTTCAGAGTCTCTTCAGAAGGGCGGCTTTCGCTTTTGGTAGTTGTGTCCTGGGTCTCGGTTTGCTGCTGGCGAGTGCGAGGCTCGGGAGCGTTCTCGCCGGCAAACCAAGGACCCCAGACGAAGCCATCGGCCTCAGGAGGTGGAGGAGGACCTGGAGGTCCATGAGGGAGGCCGTGGTTAGGACCGGGAGCACCAACTCCAGGACCTCCAAAGGGGAAACCGGCCATGAAAGAAGGGAAAGGAGTGTCGGATTGGTGGTCAACGCCACGGCCGGTTGCTTGGTTGGGATCAAAGTTCTGGACAAAGTCCCAGAAGTTCATGTTGTTGTATGGATTCTGGTGTGAACTCATGATGAAAGTATTCAGTAGGTAGAGTGTAGAGTGTTTGTGTAAGTGAGTGAAGCTGGTGGTGAATATCGTATCATGGAGGCAGAGACAGCATGCGATTTATATAAAAAATTCTCCATGTTAACTAGA
This sequence comes from Fusarium citri, assembly GCA_004367485.1. Taxonomy (NCBI): domain Eukaryota; kingdom Fungi; phylum Ascomycota; class Sordariomycetes; order Hypocreales; family Nectriaceae; genus Fusarium; species Fusarium citri. The sequence continues at coordinate 33,054 of QHHH01000231.1, forward strand.
TGGGGCATCTTGTCCGCTAGGAGGCGAGATCTAGACACATGCGTAACCCGCATCGTAACCTTGACTACCTCTAGGCAAAAAGAAGGCACGTACTCAGAAGCAATCAATCGAACCATTTAGACATGCGGAGAAATTGAAGAGACATCCTCTATTCGGGACATGATCTCGCCGCGCGTCTGGTAACTTTCGCCTCCAAAACAAGAGAACAAGTTCCCGAGTCTGGGGTTGAAAAGGGTATAAGCGGTCCCGAAGATCCAATGACATGTCCGGGGGCGAATAAATTGGACCACACTCTAGATTCAGAACCGTCTATTGATTCGGTGCCGAGTCTTTTTGTGACCTTTTTCGCACTCTTCTAATGTGCGAGGGTGCTTCTGTTTCGGACAGCAGCAAATAATAATCTGTCCGACCTGGAAGAGAATAGCAGCTAAAAGAATCCATTAGCATGTTTTAGTTGGGAAAAGAAAAAAACTAAGGATCAGGCGCCTAAAATGCTGACTCACTCATTGTTAGTCTGCTTGGGTCGCCACATCAGATTAGATCGATCAGTCTCAGTCAACAACAGCCGCGTAGGCGACACACATGTACTATAATGTCGTTGTTGGGATTTAATTCGTTCTATCGTAGTTGATCTTCCACCATTAACTTCAGGCTCCAAGACGCGACTCTATCTTACGTCTCCATCTATCAGCCTTAGCTTGTGATTGACGATCTCCCGATTTCAGTCTGCCCACTTACCACTTACACGGCTGGTCTACGTCACCCCATTACCTGTCACTCAGTATATGCGGCAGACAACACGAATGCTATCTTTTTGGCTCTTGAAATCTTTAGCCACCTTCATTGAGTTATCTAGACAAATGATAGAAAATTATATCACTCAAGTAACCACTTCAGACCCTCAACAGCATCCCTCTCACGCTTCTGCGAAATCTCAAGTTCGGGAAACACAGCCCAAAACGTATGAGGTAGGCCAGGGTAAATATCGATCTTAGTAGGAACTCCTGCATCTTTGTAGACCTGCTCAAGTACAATGCTGCAGTCTCGAACGGGATCTAAACCACAAGCTTGGAAGTAAGTCTTGGGCAGTCCTGCGTGGCTGGGAAATGCAATTGGAAATGCCAAAGGGCTCTTCACATCAGGCTTGTACTTGGCTTTAGATTTTAATTAGTGACATTCTGTACAGCACGAGTGAAATAACTCACAGTGGACAAACTTCATCGACTCTGCGCTGAATACAGGGGCCTTGGCACATTGCTCCATACTGATAAAGTGGTCCTTATACTTCTCAGGGACTGTCTGATCATTTACACCAGAGGTGATGGGCGCATAGACGCCTGTGAGACGAGGTTCATTTTTAGCATCGTGGTATAAGTGCGAAACAGCCAGCGACATGTCCGCGCCTGAACTGGTACCTCCAATGATGAAGCCTTTGGAAGGGTTGATCCCAAGCTTCTCTACATTCTGAGAGGCCTACTTTGCATTAGTATCATTGTATTCAGCTCAGGGGCGACACCCCAACCATGTACTCACCCAAACAGTTGCATCAAAAGCATCATTGATAGCCTGGGGAAAGACGTGCTCAGGTGCATGACGGTAGTCGACATTAATAGCAACGCCTCCAAGCTTTGTGAACTCTGCGCAAAGTCCAGCCTCAGTTTCGAGATCACCCGTGACGAAGCCACCACCGTGGAAGACAATCAGGCCAGGACGTCCATCAGAAGTAGTATCACTCTTTGGAGTGTACGATCGTGCATTGACTTCGAAGCCATCTCGGAGAGGAATCTTGAAGTCTTGCATCTGATAGGAGATAGTCTCGGGGTCGGGTTTGGGCTGCAATTGTCTGAGCTGTGCCATCATCTCTCTGAAGGACTCGAGCTCAGTATTCATGTCCCAGCCATTGAGCATTGGGTTATGAGCCCTGACGATCTGGTTCTTGTTAATAACGTGAGTGTTTGAGACCAGAGGGTGACTAACTGGCTCGAATTCAGGGTGCACATCTCCAAGAGCCCGGATCTCCTCGATAGTGAACATGATGAAGTTATATGTTTAAGTTACTGGAATAATGAGCGATGAAGGTCTTGACTGGATTTATAGTATAATGAAAATGTAAGTTGAGAGAATAACGCTCTGTCTTTATACCCTTGGTCAATGGAACATATGTTGAGCAAAGTGATAGTCACCGTTTCCAGAAGCCCGGTTTACTCCTATGTTCTGACAGTCTTTTCAAGCGATTATTGGCTCCCCAAATACAAAGGATCAGTCTAGAAATTCGTATAGCGACTGTTGAGGTGAGGTCCAAGTTAGGTTGGTAAATGATTGGATGTGATTACATCTTGAACTTTGACACCACCGAAACATCGCCAAGCGGGTGAGAATATGGCCTTGTCGCCGGCGTAGGTCCGTAAATGCCGCCCAACCAACAGTGGGACCCTTCACTAATTATCACCGGGAGACGCCGGTTGCATGTCTATCACAGGGACCATTATCCCAAATAGGTAATAAGAGGATGTTGGGAATGTTGAAATTGGCGATGTTAACCAACAAACTCAACATTCTTGTTACTGTCTCTTGAGTCGGGTATCTCGTAAAGACCGTATACTTGGCTCTTCCCTTTAAAGTCAATTCTCCAAGTCAGGAATGACGTCAAAATTCAATGCGCGAAGTCATCGCGACGCCACGTGAGAGGTAAACAATGATTGGTCAGCTTCATTGAGGCAGCTTAGAAATTGAAGAACGGCCTGGGCCTGCCCTGCAGTGAGTGATGTATTTGCGGCCCGTAGATTCGGTAGCTCCAACGTCAACTTAGCCGGTGATTCTTTTTCTTACAAAAATCGTTAAATCGCAACCCCCAAATTATTTCTTTACAGACACAATGGACGCTGCTCAAACAACAATCTGTATGTATCACCTTGATATTGATCCTCTTCAATCATTGCTAACAGTCTAAAGCCTCGCCTGTGAGCGCCGCCGCAAACGTTGCGTCTTCCTCCACAACGGCCACCAACAAGCCCAAGGTGAGCCTCACCCGCCAATTCTCCCAATTGCGATACTAACACTCTCTAAAGCCCTGTTGCGTGTGCAAGGACGAAAAGGCCAAGCGTGATGAGTGCATGCTCTTTTCCAACGCAAAGGACCCCGCCGCCGACTGCAAGTCTATGATCGACCAGTACCGTTCTTGTATGTCTGGCTTTGGGTTCCAGGTTTGAAGGCGAAAACGATGACTGCAGACGATGAAACGATTCTTTTGGCCATAGACTACGGGCCGTGTACACTATTATACGATACAATGTAGAATTACGGGCAATCCATCCATTTTCCTCTCTGGACAACTTTTGTTGCTGCCGCTGTCAGCAGTGGCGTGATATTTTGAGTATACGTAGAGTTGCGCATGCGGTAAAAAAATGTTATTCGCAGTTTATACTGCATCTTGAGATCAATAGTTCGGAATTGACCATTTCTGTGGCTCAAAAATGGCTCCGTCGAACATGTCGTGACTCTTCTCCGATGCTGCCGACTTGCAGATGCTGACTTTGAAATGACAATATGATAGCCCCGCCGTATCTTTCAGTTATTTTGTTTCTTGACATCATCTTCCCTGCCCTTGATGCCTATTCTCATCATCTCTTCAAGCGCCTCGGTGGTAGCAGTGACCTGATTGACGAGTGTCTCCATCTGCTGTTCGATCTCTCTCCTGCGCTCAACGGCCTCGATGAGCTTGGTAACAGCAGAAGCAACGGCTTCCTTTCTAGTACAAGTAAGCTTCATATAGAACCACAAACGACAAGCGAAGGGGGGAAAACGCACTCTGTAGACCGTCGGTCTTGTTGGAAAGCCATAACACGGGAGCGCAGGTTTGCCATTTCCGCAGCTGTGTCTTCAACGATCTCGTTCATGCTTTCGCTCCGTTCCTTTTTCAGCTACAAAACAAGTCGTTAGCTAGAGGCAAAGATCGAAATTGTCTAGTCTCACTTTTTCCAATCGCTGCTGCGCTTGCATAGTAATTGCGCCGGGCTCGGTATCTTCTCCACCAGAATCATTGCCTGAATTTCGGCGTGGCATGATCGATAAATTGAAATGAAATTAAATGAACGAATGGATATTTTGAATATTCTGCTGGGAACTTTCGCTGGAATCTTGCGATGTTGTGTTGCAGGAGTGCTTTGTTTTAGGCAACGCATACTTGGAGGGAAGAAGGAAGGAGCAACCTCCTCCATCCCCTTACACCAAATCTTCAAATTCTCGATGGCCTGCCTGCCCGACCATTTATGAATGCACAAATCACCAGTCGCAACAGGATTTCATCATCACATATGTCAATTATGGGCGTTATAACCCAGTCTATACAGTTCAATACTTTTAGCAGATTCATAACCCATTTTGATATTTTCATACAACTCAAGGCAGATCCTGCTGAGGGGATATCTCACTCTATCGGGTCAAAGCAATGTCGTCTATCCTCAGAATCATCTTGACAGTCTCAGCCGCCAGCTCGATCGCGCTTGTGCTCACGAGGAGAGGCTGCAACACATTCTCCTTGGAAATGTTGGTGTTGACACCTCCCGACTTGATACTGACTCCAGCGTTCTTGTCGCCCATCTCGTGACGGTGGCGAAGTTCTGTAACAACCTTGATACTGTTCAAACCGGCGTTCTCAGCCAGCGTGGTGGGGATAACCTCAAGAGCATCGGCGAAAGCCTTCCAGCAAATGGCCTCAGTGCCTGTCAAGCTGCGCGCCTGCTTGGACAGCTGTGCGGCAATCTCAATCTCAGGGGCACCACCACCAGCGATGAGAGCCTTCTTCTTGACCAGACATCGCACAACGCAAAGGGCATCGTGCAGACTTCGTTCGGCCTCCTCCAAGATCAGAGAGTTGGCACCTCGAACAACAACGGAAACGGTCTTGCCAACAGACTTGGTACCGGTAACCTTGACCATGCGCGATCCTGAAGACTGAACCTCCTCAACCAGATCAGCGTATCCCAGCTTGTCCTCGGTGAATGAGTCGATGTCGGCAATGGGCTTGCAGCCAGTAGACTTGCAGATAAACTCGACCTCGTCACGCTCGATATCCTTGACTGCAAGGATGCCGAGCTTGGCCAAAAAGTGTAGCGATAGATCGTTAACGGCATCTCGTAGAATGGACTTCTGGATAAATAGAACGTTGCACTTGGCCTTCTTAATCTTCTTGGCCATGTTGAGAAGGTATAGTCGCTCCTCCTTAACGATCTTGTCCATCTGTCGGTAGTCGTTGACCTGAATGGTGTTCTCCATCTGTGGACTGTTAGTAAAAGATCGTAATTCAATGTGCAGATATGTTATAACATACATCAGGCTTAGGAGGGCTCAATTGGAATTGGATGAGACCAATTCGAGCCTTCTCCATGCGGGCGGGACCACCAGCGTTCTTGAGGACAGGCTGAGTAAGAACCAGACCATCAACAAGCTCACTGTCCTCGATCGTTCCACCGACTCGCTTGACAATTCGAATGTTCTTAAGATCGACGTTGTCGGCAGTCTTGAGGTCGATAGTCTTGGTAACAGAGTTCACCGCCATAGGTCCCAGCAGGTTCGAATATTGTGACACGATCTTGGATGACAGAGATGTGTTGGCGGCTTGGAGAAGCGAGGAGGTGTCGCTAAGGGTAATCGGCAGTGACATATCGTGGAGGACCTCGACGGCGGCGGCGGCAGCTCGTTGGAAAGACTCCGAGATAACGGAAGGGTGAATACCCTTAGAGAGAAGTCGGTCAGCAGCACCAAGCAGACTGCCGCAAATGACGACAACGGAGGTTGTTCCGTCACCAGCCTCAACATCCTGAGCACCGGAAAGGTTGACAAGCATCTTCGCTGTAGGGTGCATGACCGACATACTCTTAAGCATAGTGTTTCCATCGTTGGTGATGATAGTCTCGCCCTTTCCACCTCGAATCATCTTGTCCATTCCTCGAGGACCGAGGGAAGTTCTGATAGCATCGGCGACGGCTATATAATCGTTAGCCTAGTTGAAGGTTGTGGTTGGATCGAAAGCGCCATACCTCGAGCGGCGACGATGTTGGAAGAGCGGACCGCCATGGGCTTCTCCTTATCCTATCCATATAGTTAGCGGGGTGAAGCTCAAAAGCTTTATAAAGCTGTACGTACCCGGAAAGTAGCATTGCTAGAGCCACCCGCTGCAGGGGCTGAAGCTGTAGCCGGTGCAGACATTTTTTGAGAATAAATTAGCGGTCGCTGGTATCCTCAAAGTAAAGAAGTGATGTTGATGGCGGGGCTTTGAAGGAAACACGGCTGGACTTCTTTGGAGATGTCCCACCTCCCCTAGGCTGCCCTACTCCGCCATAGAAATGTCAACCTAGAAATTTTGGATCGGGGGTACAGATCATCCAGCTCCGAGGGGTTCCTTGAGCTAGCCCATCATGGGTCTAGTGCACTTCTTGAGCAACCAGCAGCCAGCAACCAGCGCCCAGCAGCCACTACCTATTGCGTGGGTCCGTGCTCCAAGCTCGCTCAAGGCAACTCACAGATTACGGAAGGCCTTCGGTGACACCTCCAACCCCAAACAACCACGGCTCCAGCAACGACAATTCGACTCTCGTTCTCCAACATAGATATCTCATCAACTGTACGCCTAAAGAAGAGCGAATTTCACACTACACGACTTTATTACACTATTGGAGACTTGCGGATTTCATCATGGTTAGTTGACGTGTATCCATGGAAGCTCAATTATGTACCGTCCTAACAGCCTACTTTAGCCTTCCGCAACCGGCTCAAACTGGGAGAAGTACCAGAAGAACTATGCCGACGATGAGATAGAAGAGAAGAAGATCACACCTCTAACAGACGAGTATGGACCGCATTCTCTACGATAACAATGCGACGGTCAGCTAACCCACTGCCAGGGATATCCAGGTCCTCAAGACCTACGGTGCCGCGCCTTATGGAACATCTATCAAGAAGCTCGAAAAGCAAATCAAGGAGAAGCAACAAAGCGTCGACGAGAAGATCGGTGTCAAGGTTGGATTCATCATGCGCCAAACAGTATCTCATACTAACCGCCGCAGGAATCTGACACAGGACTTGCGCCACCTCATCTATGGGATGTCGCTGCCGACCGTCAACGAATGTCTGAAGAGCAGCCATTTCAGGTAGCACGGTGCACAAAGATTATCGCAGACGAGAAGGGTGACGAATCCAAAAGCAAGTACGTTATCAACGTCAAACAAATTGCCAAGTTTGTTGTTCAGCTTGGAGAACGAGTCAGTCCTACAGATATCGAGGAAGGCATGCGTGTCGGTGTCGACCGCAACAAGTACCAGATCATGCTTCCGCTACCGCCCAAGATCGATGCGAGCGTAACGATGATGACTGTGGAGGAGAAGCCTGACGTCACCTATGGTGATGTTGGTGGTTGCAAGGAGCAGGTCGAGAAGCTGCGGGAAGTCGTTGAGATGCCCCTGCTTTCTCCCGAACGTTTCGTGAACCTGGGTATCGATCCACCCAAGGGTGCGCTGCTTTACGGCCCTCCCGGAACCGGAAAGACTCTTTGTGCCCGAGCTGTCGCCAACCGAACAGACGCTACCTTTATTCGAGTTATTGGTAGTGAGTTGGTCCAGAAATACGTTGGTGAAGGTGCAAGGATGGTCAGAGAATTGTTCGAGATGGCACGAACCAAGAAGGCTTGCATTATCTTCTTTGATGAAATCGATGCCATTGGTGGTGCTCGATTTGATGACGGTGCTGGTGGAGATAACGAAGTCCAACGTACTATGCTGGAGCTTATTACCCAGCTTGATGGTTTCGATGCCCGAGGAAACATCAAGGTTATGTTCGCCACCAACAGACCCTCGACATTGGATCCTGCCCTGATGCGACCTGGACGTATCGACCGAAAGATTGAGTTCTCATTGCCTGATCTCGAGGGCCGTGCCAACATTCTTCGCATTCACGCCAAGTCCATGTCTGTCGAGCGAGATATTCGATGGGAGCTCATCTCTCGTCTCTGCCCCAACGCTACAGGTGCTGAGCTGCGCAGTGTCTGCACTGAGGCCGGCATGTACGCCATTCGTGCGAGAAGAAAGGTTGCTTCAGAGAAGGATTTCCTCAGTGCGGTAGACAAGGTTATCAAGGGCAACCTGAAGTTCAACTCTACGGCAACGTACATGCAGTACAACTAGACATACTTACCATAGCGAGAGGTGTAATTTAATGCGGTGTATGATTAGAGGGCAATTAGATGGCGGAACTTTGGACGTCACAATGAACAAATTGCTTCTGATGAATATCATTTCTACTCAAACGTGAATTATCGTAATGTTGCAAGTCGTGGTGTTCCCAATCATTGATATCTACAGAATCTATCTAACGCTAAAACACGCTAAAACAAATATTCCCATTTGCAGTTCAGATGCTTTAAAAACAAGGCCATCAAGGCCCTTTGCTCCAAACACCATTCATTACCCGCCCACCAACGCAATGAGCTGTACCAATAATTCCCTTGCACCCATGCCCTCCCAGCCACAAGAGTTGTCATAGTCTTGGGTCTTCTTAAGGCAGTGTAAATGAATGCACCCAGCGAATGCCCGATAAACCATCATTATTCGTAAACAAACGCCATGCATGCCGTACCCCGTTCTAAATCATGAGCCCTCCATTTTAGAAAAGCAACCCAGGCACGTAACCTCGCCTTCTGTACCTCGTTCTATACAGCAACGACTGCATACCACAGCCTGGTGCCCAACAGCATTCCATCCTTGGTTCGTTTGCTGTCCTTCCTTCATGTTGGTATTGTGTTGTTGTTCGTCGTCCACATCATGCATATGGAAAGATCTTGAAAGTGCTTCTTGCTCCGAGACTCCAGAGTCCCCATCCATGTTCCATCCATGACATTCGCGGATGCATACGAAGCAAGTACGCTCCCCACACCCTTGGCAGTCGGCAAAAGAGTCGAGATGTGTTTTTTTGGTTGGTTTGCGGTGGCAGATGTGGCAGGCAGCAAGAATAGTCTTGGTAGCAGGTTGGAACTGAAGCGCCTTGATCTGCGATAGACGCCGGCCTCGGTTGTTCGTGTTCAAGTCGTCTGTATCAATATCGTCGCTGCTGGTGCGGATTCGCTTGGACACTGGAAGGACCTTTCGAAATGCAAATTCCGGCTTCTGTTTGACAACATAAATGTCCCTGGAGTCTTCTGGGTGGTATGTTGGAAATGCAAGTCGATCATCGTCGTCGCTGTATCTTCGTTTGTGTCCTGAATGGACATCTTCTCCAACAAAAGGCATCGTGAGGTGGTTTTTTGCCAGTGCTGCTTATTGGGCACGCACGGCGTGGCAAAGTTAATTGTTGGTAAGATAAGAAGGCCCAGCAATGAAGGTATGTATATACCGGTAGAGATTTCTTGTACTGTAAGAAAGGAAGATTTAGGTGGTAAGCAAGGTTGAGAAGTAAGGAGGTGAGATGAGCAAGTTAAGAGCTGAGCAGGATTGAAGGAGAGTGGTTGAGAGGAGCGACGGTAACTGGTCACTAAGGAAGGCACCTGCTGCTGCAACCTCGAGAAAAGTGGCTCCTGCTTCGGGTGTGGACGTTGACATTGTGGCGCTAGCCGAGTAGTAGCCAATGACAGTGGAGGAGGCCTGGTGCAACCTGGATGATAGTGGTGTGAACCTCTAAGACCCAGCAATTCACAACGGATTATTGGTACAGTATGAAGTCGTGAAGATCCAATTGATTCGGACTTTATGTAATGGAATATAGTTGGAGCTGTTTGCATGGGAAAACAGTTCTAGCCCTTGGAAAAAAAAGAAAAAAAAGAAAAAAAAGTCAATTCTTAAGCCACTATAGCTTCACGTAAGAGCCAAACATCGTGGTATCCGATGCCTACATCACATGGCCAATGGGTGGAGGCGGGGTTTCATGAATCCAAGAATCTATTGAATAGCCTAGGACAGCATCCATGCTACTACGTACAAGCCGCGGACAGCCGTCACCCTGCAGATATATCACATCACTTTAACAACCACTTGCTCAATCATTTTCTTGGTATGAGCCGCCTGAACGGTCACTGAATCCCCTTTGATCAAAATCGAATCGTAAAAATAAAGGTCCCTTAAACAATTCTTTGCCCCAATATCATGCAAGTCCACCCGTGAGACTCGGGCTATTCAAACTCGGTATTATATAGTGAGAAATCATTATGTCCATCCAGTATATGGAGCCTCACATATTGCTACCAGTCACCCATGCAAGACCCCAATCGTAGTACTGTCGAATAAGGTATTGAAAACGATTCATCTGATTTACACTCTAACATCCACCTCCAAACTTCATTCCCTTCCACGACCAGACTTCTTTTCTACCCGCCACCGCTGACAAAGGAGCTGCTCTAGGGGGCGACTAGTATACAAATGAGATTTCGAGATCTTGCCCGTTTAGCGGCGGACCTTGACCTCCTTAGGAGGGTCGTAGGCGATCTTTCGGGACTTGAGCCAGGCCCACTTGTATCGCTTAACCCAGACACTGACAGCCCACAGCGAGGCAGAGACAACCAGAACCTTCATACCCATGCGCTTTCGGTCGTCCATCTCAGGCTCAGCAGCCCAGTTGAGGAACTCGACAACATCCTTGGCCATCTGAGAGGTGGTGGCGGGGGTTCCGTCCTCGTACTCGACGAGATCTTCGTAGAGGACACGAGCCATGGCGATACCGGTACCGGGGAAGTAAGGGTTGAAGTTCATGCCAGGGGCGACCTGAACACCAGCAGGGGCCTCCTCGGGGTAACCAGTGAGCAAGCTGAAGATGTAATCACAGCCACCGTGACGGGCCTTGATGATGAGAGACAGATCCGGGGGAAGAGCACCGTTGTTGGCGAATCGGGCAGCCTCCTCGTTCTTGTAAGGGGGAAGCATGTAGTCGGCCAGCTTTCCGGGACGCATCTGGATCTCGCCCTGCTCATCGGGCTCACCGGGGTACTCGTTCTCCTCGGCAAGGGCCTTGGCCTCGTCAACGGTCAAGATGGAACCGACGAGAGTTCGGTAGGGGATTCGGCTAAGGGAGTGGCAGGACTGGCAGACCTCCTGGTAGACCTGGAAACCACGGCGGAGACTGTCAAGGGTGTCAGTAATTCGATATGGCGTATTCAACGGAATCGGTGGCATCTTACGCCTGGTGGTCGAAGGTCTTGAACCACTGGTTGTGAACCCAAGGGTACTTGGTAGGGTGAAGACTATATTGATACTGTTAGTGACTGGTGATGCAATAGCCGTGCGAATCATCGATGGGCTGAATTTATGCCTCATCACCCGAACGGTGACAACATCGAACTTCAAAAATCGATAGCCGGGGACAGAACGTACCCCTCCTCAGCGGGAGTCATGGCAAAGGCCACAGGTCCATAGAGATGGTAGTACCAGGCCATGGAGCCGAGGGCGAGAGTAGTCGAGGCGGCGGCGGCCAGGTTCAGTCGAGTGGCAGTGGCATCACCGGCGGCGTTGGAGCTCGAGGAAGCGGCACGCTGGAAAGAAAAGATCGTCAGCAATCTTGTACATGCAATTGAGGCGCATTGTGATGCGATTGGCGTGGTTGTGGCGTGTCGAGGTTCGTGATGATGATATCTCGGCAAACGGGAAGCTCGTTGGCAGAGGTGATAGAATCGTGCCATACCTTGGCGACATTGGAAGGGCCGTTGCGGAGGCCATTGAAGGTGCGCGTCGAGCGCAAACACGACCTAGCAAACATTATGGGCGAGCTAGACCGTCACTGCTGCGATCGAATGTGAGGCGGCGAGATGGGGAGGTCGTTCTCGGAGTCGGAGGACAAAAGGGCTCAAGCAGAGATCATTAGCAGCATCAGACAAAATCCTATCGAGCGTTCCAATAAGCCGACGCTGATTGGATGCGGGTCAGATCTAGGTCACGTGTTCGACCGCTCTCGCCTTGCTCGGCTGAACGGGCAGGTGACCTCCGCCGTGAGCCTTCCAAATTTTTCCGATCTCCGGGATAAAGTCGGGTTCGACACTCTGTAGGACCCAGCAGCCAGCACTCCAGCAGCACTAGGGGCTCGTTCCAGCTGGATCCAGCTGCCTGAACTCACTCGGCTGCCCATAGCGATGGGAAATTGCAAAAATAAATCAGGGACCATGTTCAAGCCTAATTGGGTTATTCACCTACTGCCTGATTCTGCCTACCTGCTTCTTGCCCCACCCCCACCTTGGACTGAATTCAGACTCACACCAAACTTCGACACTCTTTTGACTTAAACTACGACTTTTCCTTTGGGTTTGGAAATCAAGACAGCTTTTTTCTTTCCTTCATAGCGATCCGCTCCTTGCTCTCTCTTTACTATAGAATGGCTTCTTCAAACAAGGTGTTTTCCCTCGAGGGAAAGGGCCTCAAGCTTGACACTGCTGAGGATATCGAGGCTCACATTGCCCCTCTTCGATCTCAAGATGTCGAGGAGGTTCGCATTCTGGGCAACACTCTAGGAGTTGGCGCCTGCCAGCGCCTTGGTGAGGTCCTTGCGACCAAGAAGAACCTTCGAGTATGTTGACATTCTTATATTTCATGTCTTATATCTGCTAACATATTTTATTCTAGGTCGCTAACTTCGCCGATATCTTCACCGGTCGACTCCTGAGCGAGATCCCCGACGCCATCTCCTCTCTCCTGACCTCAGTCCTCAACCTCCCCAAACTCAACACTGTCAACTTGAACGACAATGCTTTCGGCTTGAACGTTCAAGCGCCTCTCGTGGCTTTCCTATCCGCCCACGTCCCTCTTCAGCACCTCTACCTGAACAACAACGGCATGGGTCCTCATGCTGGTATCCTCATCGCCGACGCTCTCTCAGAGCTTCACGGCAAGAAGGAGGCCGCCCGAAAGGAAGGAAAGGAGGTTCCCGATCTTGAGACTGTTATTTGCGGTCGCAACCGATTGGAGAACGGAAGTATGACCGCCTGGGCCAAGGCTTACAAGCTCCACAACAAGATCAAGACCGTAAAGATGGTTCAAAACGGCATCCGACAGGAGGGTGTCTCCCACCTTCTGACCGAGGGTCTCAGCCACGCTTCTGAGCTCAAGGTTCTCGACTTGCAGGACAACACTTTCACTGCTACCGGCGCCAGGGCTTTGTCCAAGGTCGTTTCAAACTGGTCTTCCATTCAAGAGCTTGGTGTCGGCGACTCTCTTCTGGGTTCCAAGGGTGGTGTTCTCGTTGCCAACGCTCTGGCTAAGGGAAAGAACAACAAGCTCGAGACACTGCGACTACAGTACAACGAAATCCCTGCCAAGGGTATCAAGGCCTTCGCCACTGCTGCCAAGGACGGTTTACCCGCCCTGAAGCGCATTGAGATTAACGGTAACATCCTCACCGAGGATGACGAGTCTATCACCGTCCTCCAGGAGCTTCTCGAAGAGCGTAAGGAGAAGTTCGGTGGCGACATCGTCAACGAAGACGAGTGGGGTGTCGATGAGCTCGATGAGCTTGAGGAGCCCGACAGCGATGCTGAGGAAGAGGATGAGGAGGAAGAGGAGGAAGACGTCGAGCCTAAGGAGCGTGCCGAGAAGCTGATCAAGGAGGCCGAGGAGGCTCAGGAGGAGCCTGTCATCCCCGTCAAGGACAAGGAGGTGGATGAGTTGGCAAAGAAGCTCGAGAAGACTGAGATTTAGACATGGATATACTGAACTGCACGATGATGAAAATTCACTTCATAAGGCTTAAATGGAATTTGATACCCCCTTTACAACATGGATGATTTGCTCGAGCCGGACACAAAATGAAGTAGACAACAGGCATAGGGAATAGCGAACAAGATCCGGCAATGGGAGGAAGTTAAGGATTATATATAAACACATAGATAGGAAACACCTCACGGTCAGGTCGAGTGACATCTATACAGCATACTTTGAATAACAGCACTCTTGGACAAGTATCAAGGGGTCGTTAGCCCCTAACAAACAGAACAGCTCTCATCGCAGTCATACGAACTGGAGGAATTCAATAAGGGTTATCATGTGAACCGGTAGTAAAATAGTTTGCAAATTGACAGCTAAGGCTCCTCCAGCGCCATCCGATCCCTTTCCTTTAAAGCCAGTTTCTCATAATAATCTCATCCATCCTGATGACCATACAAATAAGCTATAAATCTCATACAATATCTGGTTACTCATGACTTCGTTCCTGTTTCCCTTCCGGTGCGCTCAGTGGAGCGCATAGCTCATTCAACCGCCAAAGAAAGGAACCCGATTCGAGGTTCTTTTACTCTCGCTGAGTAATCGTAGAATCAAATACAACATTGTTCTGTTTCCCGATGTTGGTGATCCTTTACATAACATCCATGGTGTCCATCTCAGGTGCCCGGAACCCCTGACAGGCGCCGTATTGGGACGCCATTTCGAGTAGCTGCTGCTCACGAGCGTAGTCGGGGCCCATGTAAACGGGGTCTGTGGCGTGAGAGTAGAGTCCATAAGTGCTTCTAGGCTGAGAATCACGAGCCTCTCGCTCTCGCTCTCTTCGCATGAGCTCCTCATAGCCGGAAGCCATGTATGGCTCTGTCTCAGGCTCTTGCTGGTTAACCCATCTGCCGTCGTTTGATTGAACTTGTGTTCCATCCAGGCTCATGATTTGTTGATGTTGGTTGAGTCTGTCGTAACGAATACGGGCAAGCTGCTCCTCGTTCTCGACAGTAGTGCTGCTCCATGCAAGAGCAGGGATATCGCCACCGTTTCCAGGAGGGCAGATGTTCCAGAGCTCGATAAGTCTCTCCTGCTGAGCAGGCTCGGCGACCTTGAAAAGCTGAAGTTGCGAAGGGGTGAGTGTAGCTGGGTTAACACCATGGTATTGCAAGACGGTCTCGACACTTGGCGCTTGAGTCTGAGGTGGCTCTGAAGAACGTCGAGGAATTTCTTGGTGCTGAGCTGCCTGTGTGATATGAGCGGAGTGTGTATAATGAACGGAAGTGTAGATGATAGGTTCGGAGTTATCTACTTTGTGTTCCTGTTGAGGAACAGGGGCAGGCTCCGGGATCGGGTTGAAGGTCAGGTTGCGAGCCAGGAGAGCGGCAAGCTCATCTTGTGATTGCATGAAGGACATGGTTCCTATTTTGTGGGATCTGGGAGTTTTTTAGCATATTCAGCATGATATTGAGCTAAAAAGGACAGCATAAATACCAAGTTTGATTGATATCAGAAGGAGTGTCAAGGTAGTATTCAGTTAGAAGCGGCACAGCTGTCGGGTGTTGTGGATGGAAGTATTAGAGCACAGAAGCGATGGAATCTAAGTCCAGATGATTCCGTGGAGCTTTGTGAATATCAGATCGATGTGACTGATACAATGCTTGTTCGAAGTGGCAATGAATGCGGAGGGGTGCGATGTTGGATACGGAGGTGACTCGGGATCATGCGCAGGCGAGGAAAGGAACTGAAGATGTTCTTGTTCTGTGTTTTTTATTTGAAAGCTAAGCTAAGCTTTTTGACGGATAGTCAAAGAAAAGTCAAGTCAAGTCAAGTCAATGAAGAAGAGACAAGAGGTATATAAAAAAGAGAAAGGGACGGGAATTTGTCTCTTGTTCTTGGCTCAAAGGACCCTTCCCTTGAGTTGGGCCTTGACGGACCAGGCCTGGAGGGGCTTAAGAGCGGTGGACCGTTGGGTCGAGTTGCAGGGAGCGCACGGGGTGAAATGGTTAACGTTAGTGGGGGAGGTCTGAGACGATCTTTTTGTGAGGCGGATAATGCGATGATTTAGTGAAAGACAAGGCGAAATGAGAGATGAAAGGGGTTTCTTTGCATCAGTTTTGATGAGATCAAAATAGAAGCGGTTTGTAGTTGTTGACGTGAAGAATCAAGAATATTCATCCATTCTTGGGAGTGAATCGCGGGGGGGTATTTGATGGAGGGGCAATGATCCATGGATGAGATGGAACGTGGGACAGGCAGGGACAGTGATGAGTGACAGTGACAGTGGGCACCCCTCCCGCTACAATCTAGCCGCTAGACAGCCCACTCTCCAGTGCATTCAGGCACCTTTCCAGGTCATGACGCAGTGAAGACACACGGAACCAACTGACAGAGGCACATGATGGTTCTTATGACAACATCCACTTTCTGCAATACCTCATCTCAACACTTTTTTATATTGGACATCATTCAATGTCTTTGTATGTATACGATCTTCATCCCTTAAGCGTTCATCAACATCATATCAGTGAATCTCTACCATATCAAGAAACTATGGAAACTAAATCACTCGCCTCATTCACTTCTTCATGCAAAGAAAGGATTCGACTCCAAACAGCTTCATCCAAAACCC
Organism: Fusarium citri; assembly: GCA_004367485.1. Classification (NCBI taxonomy): domain Eukaryota; kingdom Fungi; phylum Ascomycota; class Sordariomycetes; order Hypocreales; family Nectriaceae; genus Fusarium; species Fusarium citri. The sequence continues at coordinate 49,350 of QHHH01000231.1, forward strand.
TGGTCTTATTGACCTGGTGTGACCCAATAAGCCTGTGCCACACGGCGACCGTCACACACTAATTGCTCTGCTATGCTTTAGTTCAGCACCGACATGGTTTGTCGCATTCCGTTTCCGAATCATCTGCTTTGACGTGGTTCATTTTATGTGAACTGTGCTGTTCTGCCTGTCTCAAGATTTGTTGTCTTGGGCAAATGAAAAGAAACTCTAGTGCCATATGGATATATCAATACTCACATTAGGCCTCAACGAACCTCAAACTCACCGCCAGGTAGCCAGCGAGATGTTCGTGTAAGGTAGTGAGTGAGTGGTTAAAGTGGCTCCCCATCCAAGGGTCGACGCTATCAAGATTTATTACCTGCCTAACAAGAAGCATGCGAACTGAACGGCGTGCTCTAGAGTTGGGTCTCGATACTAACGTTAGGTCCATGTTCTTCGCATGTTGGTGTCATTATGACAGTCTAAATTTTCAGTGTCAATATTCTATTGAAGTTATGGCATGAAGAGATGAGCAGTTTATAGCTAAGCATAACTCCAAGCTGAAACCATCTTCAAAACATATGACATGTTACGTCGGTTCGATACCGAGACTTGAGGCTAAACTCTCCAAGGATGTGCAGTTCTAGACCTTCAATTCCTTTAGCTTCTGCTGCAGGGGAGCTGGCGATCCATTTACTTGGGAGGGGCCGATGGATCTTCCCACGCCACTCCCGTCTACACAGCCACGTGCCACATTTCTCAAGGCTGTCCTCTGATGTGGCGCTCTATCTGTGGCGTCAGATCTGTGGCGCATCTCTTTACACCTCAGGCACACATCCCCCAGCCTTGCAGTGTACCGCCGGGTCAACTGCAACACGCAGCTCCAGGCTGCCTAGGTGAAGGAAGCTCCAAGCCAACGCCATCGCAAGCATCTCGACAACACAGCTCCCCTCCGTCACCAATTCCCGCCCGATATCCTCTCCACCGTCGGCTTACACTTTATCAACTTAACCAGACAAATCATTCATCATGGTAAGCTAATCAATTACATATCCAAACAAGCATGCTTGTCGTCATCGAGGGATAGCTTCAAGTGCTGACCTAGCTTGTCTCTTTATATAGACGTCGATAGGCACGGGTTACGATTTGCTCAACTCCATCTTCTCCCCTGATGGACGAAACTTCCAGGTCGAATATGCAGTCAAGGCAGTAGAGAGTGGCGGCACTTCTATCGGCATTCGAGCCAAGGACGGTGTCGTTCTAGCTATCGAGAAGGTCGTCTCATCCAAGCTCCTAAAACCCGGTGCCAACAAGCGCATTGCTACAATCGATAGCCACGTCGGTGCTGTACGTCAACTCTCCTCTACAGCTGCTATGCTCAGACCGTACTAACCTCACCAGGTATCTTCTGGTATGGTTCCCGATGGACGTCACTTCGTCGACCGAGCCCGCGACGAGGCCCAGAGCTGGCGACAGAACTTTAAGACCCCCATTCCCACATCCGATCTCGCCAGCCGCATGGGTGGCTACCTCCAAGCCTACACCATGTACGGATCAGTCCGACCATTCGGTATCACCGCTATCTTGGGCGGCTACGACACCCCCGAGGAGTTCCCCGTTGACGGTGAGGTGGGATCAGGACCCAAGGTTGGGGCTGGCGGCAAGGTTGAGGGCAAGCGCGGCGGACCTTTCCTTTACATGATTGAGCCCAGCGGAATGTACTGGGGTTACTACGGAGCTGCCACAGGCAAGGGCCGACAGGCCGCCAAGGCTGAGCTCGAGAAGCTCGACTTGCCCGCTGGCAACATGTCTCTAGAGGACGCTGTGAAGCAGGCCGCACGCATCATCTACATCGCACAGAAGGATAACAAGGACAAGGACTTTGAGCTCGAGATGACCTGGATCAGTGGGCCTGATGGTCCCACCAAGGGACGGCATGTCGAGGTACCAAAGGAGCTGCGGGAAGAGGCTGAGCGATTAGCAAAGGCCGAGGATGAGGACGACGACGATGATGATGATGACGAGGACGCCAAGGACGACGATAAGATGGAGGATTAGAGAGCGATTGTGTCAAGAACAAAAATTAAGGCACTTGTACTATCATGATGACGAGTTCATAGAATTTAATGGTTCATCTGCAGGCTTCCGAAGTACTCACGGGATGCCTGATTCTGAAATGTGCTATATACGTGCGAGACATTTCTGTCAGGGGAAGAGGGAGATGTGCTTGAAGATCCAGTAGGCCCAGAGAGCTTTTGATCTTTTTAAAAGTTCGAGGTGCCCTTGTATAATCTCACTTACACTTAACAAATGGCCATCTCCCGTCGTTTCACGGAAACCTGGTGCTATTGATGTCACTCGATTTATGGAGAGAAAGTTACCAATCTACTAAATTGTAGACGACTTAAAGGAAATTCATTTTCAACTAAAAAAAGAATTGTCTATCTTTTTGTTGCCCATCGACACATACGCCATTGATATTATCTGATCATTCATATATATTAAGCCTGAGAAGCTGTGTTCTGAGACCAATTGAACCAGTCAAGGAAGAAAGATGGCTGGGGCTTGCTTTCGCGAAGCACCCAGCTCTCCCATGTTTTGGCATATACGCCAATAACATCTTTGATGTTGTCCTTGTCAGCAGCAAAGAGAGCCGACACAACGATAAGACTAGCCGCACTGCACGCCTTTGTGTATGCGTGTGCATTATCCTGTCCAACAGCCTCATGAATCTCAAGCAACACGCCTAGCAGACCACCCTGATCGGCGACCTCGATCTTCTCACGGTTGCTGCGTGCCTTCTTCAGGGCCTTCTGGTAGTCGATGATGATTTGGCAAGCACGGGTAGCCAGGGGCTTTGTGCTGGTGGTGCGCATAAGATTGAGCAGGGGTGGTAGGAGGGGGA
>QHHH01000232.1:0-47421 GCA_004367485.1 Fusarium citri
CTTTGTTTGTTCTCCCCCCCCCCCCCCCCCCGACATTATGCCTTTTCTTCGGTAGCTGACATATTGTCTTTGAATCCAGATTGATAAATCCACTTTGGGATATGCAGCAATTCTTGGACTATTCGAAGAGACGGGCATTTCGCAAGCTCAGTACAATAACTTGAACACTATGTTCTATGTTGGTACGTTACGCTAGATGTGTTTGTTCCTCATTTTGCATTATTTTGACTCGAATAGGATATCTTGCATTCTTGTGGCCGGGCCACTACCTCATGCAACGCCTACCCTTCAGCAAATTCATCGCGGGCATCATCTTCACCTGGTCTGTCGTCATCTTCCTCCACTGTGTCGCAACCCGGTATGCAGGACTCATCGTACTGCGACTTGCCTTGGGTGCAGCCGAAGGCGTGGTTGTTCCAGCGCTAGAAATGACCATTGGCATGTTCTTCAATCGAGCAGAACAATCCTTCCTGCAACCCATTCTTTGGATTACTTGTCAAGGCGCGCCGATCGTTACGGGTTTCATCGCTTATGGCCTCCTCTGGACTACTGGACCCGTTCTACCCTGGAAGCTGCTCCATGTCGTTACTGGCGCTATCACATTCATCCTCTCCATCTGGGTCTGGTTCGATTACCCCAGTAACCCTGCTGAAGCTCGGTTCTTGACACTTCAAGAGAAGGTTCACGTCATCAAGCGTGTTCAGCAATCACAGCAAAGCTCAATTGAGCAAAAGCAATTCAAGAAATCACAGTTTGTTGAGACGTTGAAAGATCCAGTGTCTTGGCTGTTCGCGCTGCAAGCCTTCACGCTTATGTACTGCAACAACCTCACCTATGGTCAAAAGAACCTTCTCGTCACATCTCTTGGTGTCAGTCCACTTGAATCCACTCTTGTCGCAGTCGCTGGAGGTGGTTTTGGTATTATCAACTGTGTCATCGCAGCATTTGCCCTTCGCAAATACCCCAAGAACTTTGCTTTGCACTGCACCCTTTGGTGCTTGCCTGCAGTTGCCGGTGGTATAGGAATGGTGACAGTACCCTGGGACCGAACCATTGGTCTCCTTGCCTGCATGTTCTTGGCAGCCCATACCTACGGCGTTGCGTACATCATAGCTCTTGGGTGGACCAATTCTTCAGCTGCAGGCTATACAAAAAAGCTTACTAGGAATGTCATGTTTATGATTGGCTATAGTGCTGGAAACCTGGTATCACCCCAGATATGGGTTGCGTCAGCTAAACCAAGATTCTATGGAGCGTGGTCCTCCATGATTGTAGTCAGTTGGTTCGGAACGCCTGTTATTTTATGGGTGATTCATTTCATCCTAGCTCGCAGGAACAAGATTCGAAAGCAGAGGATTGATGCGGTTGGTGAAAACGCTGGTTATCACTACGTCGAACAGGTTGACGAGAGCGGCCAGTTAGTCAAGGTCAAGGTTGAAGTTGCTATGCTGGATTTGACGGATTTGGAGAACGAGGGCTTCATCTATCCATTGTAGGCCAGATATCTTCTTCACTATACTGGTAATTGAACAGAACACGGGAAGCTGTACCATTCAGTGAGAATCATATTCTGCTATCATAAAAGATTCAAAACGCGGAATGATTACACGCCGTAGTTGACGGGTTCAGACAGCTTTGATACCTATAGCAATACCATAGTGTTCGCTGACCCAAACATTCTTCGACTCAACCTTGATTTTCAACGTCATTCCATTGCGGCCTAACTTTCTAGTTGTATCTCGCGTAGCTTCATCCAACGCAACCGTCTCAATGGATCCTGTGTATAAAATTTTATCCAGGCTTCTTTCTACATCCATGCATCTCCTCTGCTTCTAGAACGTCTTTTCTAGTCGGAAAGCGCTGGGGTTGGTGCTACTAGCTCCAACCTGTCTTCCCAAATGTTCTCCTTGGCGTGTCAGAAGAATTGGCCTCTAGAGGCATAAGAGACGAAATAGTTTGATCACTTTATGTTAGCTTAGAGTGGCTCTTAGGTTAATTTATTTCGATATCCTAAGGCTTAGAGGATAATCCTTCTGTCACCCACCTGATTTATCTGTTTAAGGTTTTTGAAGGTCAGTTATTAAGACGTACAGTTCAAATTAACACAACGAATGATAACACCACTATGAACCTAATGCTAATGAAGGCTATCGATTTTAGTCCAGTATGCCGGAAGATTCCGATGGCCATTCTGTTGTAAGTATTGATCGAAGTGCAACGTCTTGGGGCTGTGCCGTATCGAAAGGATAGCATGACGCAAACAAGCAAACCGTTGGCCGGCCCAACGGCCTGCCGCAGCGACCACAATCAGCTGTCAAACAAAAGAAGATTCATTGGACGGTAGACATGCACTTTTGTTCAGTGTGTCGCCCAACAGGCATATCTACCCCACTGTCACCTGGGAACAGTGGTAGGCCTCCCAGGTTTACTATTTCAACCCATCTTCCCCTCTATAGGCCTTTTATCCCCAATCTTCCCTCGTGCACGAGCATTGAGCCATCTTACTGAATCAACAACAAGAAGAGTCCCTCACAGTAGCCGCATTTGATCAAAATGTTGGAGCATCTCACACCCTGGTATCCGGACGCAGAGGTCCTCGGCGAAAGCGACAAGATCAAGATTGACGACTTGCGCATCACTTTCAAGCGGACTATTCGCGTCCCTGACAATCATGAGAGCAGTGACCTGCCCCCAGATATGGGCAAATTTCCACTCTACCAAGTCGACAACTACGCCGACAGACTCCCCATCAGCATGACACAGAAGGGTGGTGTATTCCTCCCAGTGTACCGCAAGTCAAGCCCAGGGTCATAAAGTCTCATCTCAGATACGGATGCTAACCTTTTTGATTAGAGAAAGAAGCTATGTGGATCGGCTTCGAGTCTCGCCGAACCTATGCGATAAAGATTTTTATCGGTGGTATCAACGCCATTTCTGGCGAACCAGCCGTCCCAACTTCTGCGACTTCTCTTCGTCGTCGCAACCTCATCAAACAAGGAAAGTCTGTCCAGGATTACGTCGTGGTCGGAAGCAAAGGCCAGAAGTGGCTGGATGGTATCGCGGTAGAGCCCGGAATGGTCCGTCAGTTTGTCGCCATGCCTGTCGGGACAGGCCACTCGGTTGAAGCTCAAATGACGGGCCAGGAGACGACTGCGGGAATTCAATTCGAAATCAACCGGCTTGACATGAAGCCTGATGAGTCAAGTCCCTCTGGAATAAACCTCTCTGAGTTAGAGATTCCTGAGGTAAATGACAGCAACAGGACTTCTGTTACGGTGAAAACATTGACGGGCAAACATATCCCGATCATAGCCTCACATGACACCACTATTTTGGGAATTAAATTCCTCATCCGACTTCGGGAGGGTATACCTACGGATCAGCAACGTGTGATATTCGGCGGCCGTCAACTTGAAGGTAATCGGCAATTTCTACATCTGTGCAGCATCTATATACTGACTAAACGTAGATGGCAAAACAATGAAGGAATGCAACATCACTGATGTACGTTACTTCCCCTATTCCTTTACATTTTCAATGTCAGACTCTAATTGTGATGTGACAGGGATCTGACGTCCATCTGGTTCTACGTCTACGAGGTGGCTATCTCCCACCAGATCCAGAGATGAGCATCGCTGCGGGAGGTTTAATCACACAGAGCATTGTCAGACTCCCACGAGACGACTACAAGAAGACAGTCCCTGTCACCTTTAACGTTCAGGTCCTAAACAGTGCTAGCTTCAAATATGTCACCGGCAAGAACCCCCCTCGATCACCCGTTTCCGCCAAGACCTATGCCGACGCGGGGTATCCTTTCTTTTCGATGTATGAAGAACCAACCACCATCGCTGGCGATTTTCAGGGTCTCAAGTCTATCGCTCAGATTGACAAATTGGCTGAGCAGTCGATGCCTACCAACATTCCTGTCATCAACATCGGCGCGGTTGGTCTCTTGAACCCGCGCGGTCCGGAACAAGAGCTGGAGCTCGAGTGGGAGCTGGAGGAGAGACTTGCGGCAATGCGAACTGTTCTTTGAGATGAGGCATATCTTGAGATTATTGCTGTGCAGGAAGGAGAGATGATATTGCTGGCGCAGATGGACCTAACAAGTGGCAGGCCTTAGGGTATGAGAAGAATTGACCCTGGGACGGGAAGAGACGAAATACTTTGATCACCTTATGCCAGCTTAGGCTAGCATTTAGCCTACCTTATTTCTATAACCTAAGTCTTAGAAGACATTTCGTCTGTTCCCCATCTAGATCATCTACCAAAACCTCTACGCTGTTTTGCTTTCCGTCTCGCGTGGATTCATCGTAGAATAGCCCACTTCCGCCGTGACCAAAGATGAAACACTCGTCTGCTCACCAGCAGGATACTTCTCAGCCGTATACCGATCAAGCTACTTCTCATTAGCCAACATCCACTTCTCTTCAGTGCAGAACTTACCCATCGAACAACAAATAGCCATCCAGCCAAGACCGTGCTCACACAAAGCATACCAATGTATCCATTTCGCCAATAAGGCGCATCATCAGCCGGAAACAACACAATACCCCAAAACGTCCAAAGCAACCCATCACTAGCCGTCATCGAAGCAAGCGTCACACTCCTTGCAGCGTCATCTGCTGTTCTAGCAAGAATATTGCTTGCCCAGCCGTACAAGAGCGGGTTGATGCCGTATGCTGAGGCCGAGAGATACAAGGCTGTTAGATTGCCTGCGACGGTCATGTTGGGAATCAGAAGAACGATGCTGCAGATTATCTGGATGCCGCAGAGGATGAAGCCGAGGGATAGACGTCGGTTGTAGCGATCCATGAAGAAGGATACTGATAATTCGGCGACGATGCCCACGGCGTGGGTTGGGATGGGGAGGGTGTTGACTTCGGATTGGGTGAAGCCGTCGATGTCTTTGCGGAACTTGAGGTAGAGGAGCATAAGACCCTGTACAACATAGGATTGCAGCGCCGATCCGAGAACAGCAAAGACACAACAGATATATCTGGCCCTATTAGTTTCAGCGCACAGATAAGAAGCATGATACTTACAGCAGAGGATTTCCCATAACCCTTTTAACCAAACTCCAAGCCTGAATACTATGACCATCCTCCCTCTTCGGCGGCAGTCGATCAAGGGCCAACTGTCTCTCCTTCTCATTTAAGTACGGCGCATCAGTATACTCCGGTACATCAGGGAAGAAAAAGAAGCCAAAGACAGCAACGGGGAGCGTGATGATTCCATCGATGAGGAATACCCACTGCCAGCCTGCAAGGCCGGCGTGACCTTCCATGGATTCGTGGATGGCTGCCATCATTGCTCCGGCGAACATTTTGCCTATTTGGCCTGCTACTGTGAACATGGCTGTTCGCTTGGCAATTTCGTTGGATTTGCTGAAGATATGTTAGCCCAGCATATGGACTTTTGACGTGTATGATAACGTACTACCATGATCCCATGATGTATATAGATCCAGCATAAGTACTAGCCTCAGCCAATCCCATGAGGAATCTAACGGCGCAGAGTTGAGAATATGTCTTGCAAGCTGCACTCGCCATAGTCAAGCCAGCCCATACAACCACCAATGAAGAGAGCCATATTCTCGGTCTGACTTTGTGGATTATTATGCTGCTTGGGATTTGTCCTACCAGCATTCTATAGTTTGTCAGTTCACTGTTTGCTGGAGATGACTTGGTCGATACGTACCCGGCTGAGGCCATCGAGAGTAGGACATTGTACTGATTGCCGCTGAGGTCAAGAGCTTCTTTCAGACCAGCTACCTATTTCATGTTCAGTCAAATGGTCTCAAAGCTCTTTTGTCAACTTACGTATGCATTTGCGAAGGCTTGTCTATCTGTATCCCGAGTCAGAACGCCACTTGAAGTTATTATTGGAGGACGTACCAAGATGATTGAAGAAGAAGCTGAAGCAACAAAACGTCTACCAATTAGCCACACTCCCATCAAACCCCAGTCCAAACTCACAAGAATAAAGAAATCTGCAAACAATTAGCACCACAAACTCAAAGCCAAGGAAGTGACATACCAAGTTTTCGTATCAACTTCCTCTCCTCTTTGCTCGTATCGCCCCAAAGATAATCACTCACTACAAACCAACACATTAGGCTCCTCGCCAATACAATGCAATATCATCTCAGTTGAAACTTACTTTTTCTTCGCTTGGGTACTTTGCAGGGTTTGCAGAAAATACAAAGTGTGTGCGTTAGACTTTGATCATAGATACCTCATGTTGTTAATCCCGCGAGTTCTATTGGACCGTTTGCCGGCTGTGGAGGAAACCATCAAGGTGCGCGGGTGATTGGTTGTAGGGATTAGGACCCTGAGATAAGAGTAAATTTGTGAGATAATAGCTCGAATCCATGTCTATTTGATGAGAAACGATTGTGGTCCTGCTTTATGGATTTTGTGTGTAGTTTGCAGAATAAATAGACAAGACAAACATGTCGTACGTCCAAATGCCCAATAGCTCCCTCAACATGCCCCAAAGTCAACTTCCACCAGATACTTGGCAAAGCAAGTCTCGTTTCCTCTCCACAACCCTGCATCAAGCAAAGTATGTGGTGAGAAAAGGTGTCGTCAAAAGACGACGGTTTTCAACAGCCATAAACCGAAGAAATGGGTATCTAGATATCTCGATTAGTAAATTGCACAATGCCGTGCTCATCATGTCGTCGTCACTGCGGCTCGTCACTGCGAATAGGCGGTTAGTAGATAAAAGTCGAAATGATAAATCGGGTTCCAATTCTAGGCCACTGAGCCAGCCAGCCGCCCCCATGAAATGTGAATGTGCGCCAGAAAAAAAAAGCAAATGATATCCGCCCAACTTTCCTTCCATGTCATGACGGGGCGTTACTATACATATGCAGAGAAAGAACAACTACTGTGGGAAAACAAGGTGCCCTGGCCGGGACCTATTCTTCCATAAATACACCCCATATCTACCACCTTCCATCCATACGACCAAAAACTCCAGGATATTGTGTAAAACTCGGGATATGCACACAAGATTGGGCGTTTAGCAGGGACCGATGTGCTGTTCGTGTACATGACGGATGAAATCCCGCTGCATTCTAAACGACGAGTAGTCGCCCTGGAGAATCACCTCAAGAATATTACCCTTGTTGGGGTTACGTGCGATGTCACTCATCCTGTCACGTAGGAGTTCGAAGGCTTCTCTGAAGCGGGACAAGATGGCTGGCGTGTTGGCTGATCCACCCGAGATGTCGTTTGCCGGGTTGTTTGGGTCGATGATGGAGAGACGATCGTAGTTCTTGTATGTCAAGCTGTTGACGTGAGACTGCGAAAGGTTAGCAGGGTCGCTTGAGACTCGGGAGGGTAGAGGTACCTTTCGGATGTATCCGACGGGTCTGGTAAGAGAGATGGCGTTCTTTTCGTGGTGGAAGTCGTAACCATAAAGCTCAAAGAACTCGAGAAGCATCTCGCCGAGGTGATGTTCGGGGATCAGACTTCGACTCTGGACCTGTGGCATAAGCTGTAACATGCTGACGACCAAGCAAATAACCGAGAAGCCACCAATACCCCCATTCACAGGTTCATTCAATCCACGCATGAGAAGGAAGTGTTTAATCACAGTCACAAGGATAGGCATAGCAGGATATTGCTCCTTCCACTGCAAAAAGGTATCAATGGCGCCGACACCTCCAAGGTTCTCAAACGACACATCGACCTTGAGACCAGTCTGCTTGTCGACAAACTTAACCAACGGGATTCTAGCGTGGGCGATAACCTCGATAGAATGCTGCTCGGCTACTTGTTGCGACACCAGGAACTTCTGGAACTTATACAACCAGCTCTTGGCGGAGAGGTACGTCGGGGGACCGCCGCGCATGAAGCTGGCTGAGCAGACGACCAGGTCCATGTCTGCGGTGGGGAGATAAAGGCCTGACATGAAGGAACCGAAGGGGTGGACTTGGGCGCTGGCGAAGTTTCGGCCGTCGCGTCGCATCGCCTTACGGAGGTTTTCGACGAGGTTGTCACGGATGCGCTGTTCGAAGTCGCGGGGTCGGACGTAATCGTAGAAGTCCATGATCTCCTTGTGTAGACTACAAAGGTTAGCATTGGTTCAATAACGAGGCGGGATAGTGGGAGATGTTGCAACTTACCGAAATGCCATGTTAGTAGTAGCAGAATGATCGTACATATCCCAAGGACAGGGATCCTCCTTAAGCTTTGGTGCCCAGCTGGGTAATAACGAACCCTTGGATGGCTTTGTGGTAGCCTTCTTCAATTGTCCATAATCCGGGGGCTTGATGACGTCGTCGGCGGTACGTTTGCGCGAGCCAAGAGCGTCGTTGGCTGCTCTTCGAGCCTCCTGCGCTTCGTTGACGGCATTCCGTGGCTTGTCGAGATCGGCTCTGGGACCAGAAGGCGCGTTCGGGGGAGGCGGCGGCGGCTGTGCGATAGTAGGAGGGGGATCGCGGGGAGGAGGTGGTGGCGCTTCTTCTTCCTCGCTGTCTTCGTCTTCGGTAAGATCGAAAGAGATGAAGTCTTCAGCTTCGGTAGTAGCGGCGGGCTTGTTCTTCTTCTCTTCTTCAACACGCGCCTTTCGGATGAACTGAACCATATCTATCTTCTTTCGCGTCGTCTCATCCGGGCAAGGAAGAGCTGTGTAGGGATCGGGGTTGGACCACTTGGGCGCAGCATCACCAGATGCATCATCATTCGCGGTTCTGGCACGCTTCTTGGAAGGACCCTCGGTCTCGGATGAATCAGAGATGTCCATATCAAGCTCGTCATCATCGGATATCTGGTCTAGATCGCGGAACTTGGCGATACCATCCTCACCTAATCGCTCCTCGGGCAGATTCTGTGTCGCGCCTGAAACCAGTGCGCGCTCGGAGGGGTGAGGCGGGGGTTGCCATCTCCTGCCACCTCTACCCCGACCTCGACCTCTGCCACCATCGCGTCTTGGTCCTCTTCTATCAGACGGCGGACCACGATAATCGCCAGGATATTCAGGCATTCCAGGAGGTTTATCCATCCGAAACGTGAAATCACCCTGTGGTGGACGCGGACGATACGAGTCTCCTCCTCCCCCACCGAATCGAAAGTCATCGCGCGGCGGTGGTGGCCTCGGTGGGAGATCATGTCTGTCACCCGGTCGGTACGAGTCCGAGTCTCGGTAACGATCCTTATTATCGTTCCTGGGGCGCGAGTTACCTCGCGGCTTGTTTTGCTTGTTGCGCATTTTGTCTTTTCTTTGTCGCTATTAATGCGGCTTTTGTGTGGTGTAGGAAGCGATGATGTCGCGTAGAAAAAAAGAACCTTTTGCGATCCATTTCCTTGACGCTAAACCGCGTTTGGATGCACTAGATCTACGTAGTGTGGTTAGTCAGCGTAGTGCGTCACTGAATTTTGGTGAGCTTTGGAGAATGTATTGATGAAGAGAATAAGAGACACGAGGAGGAATGACTGTGTATTTATAGCTGTTGAGTCACAGAAGTTTAATCTCTAAATAATCACACGGATAGCAGTTTTCATGCCCTGGCTTGTGTTTGTGGTTAACTCAAAATAAAGCTCTGAATCACTGCTCTAAGCTTTACTTGCACCCTCTGAATCAATCGCCACCACCTCAATCTCAACCTTCATTTCAGGTACTCCCAATTGCGCAACACCAAGTTCTGTCCAAATGACCTTGTGGTTAGGCATCCACTTCTTGAAATTCTCACTCATTCTTTGGCCGACTTCAGGAGTGATTTGAGTGTGGTATGAATTGACGCGATAGACCTGCTCCCAGCCCTTTCCGCCGCTCGCCTTGAGAGCCTTTTCGACGTTGTGGAAGGCCTGGTCAATTTGTTCGAGGTCGGATTCTGGGAATGAGAGTTCTCCATCTTTGAGTGACCAGCCGCCTATTTATTGATTAGCGTTTGAAGTCTTGTGGAATTTATTGCGCTTGGACTTACCCTGGCCGCTGATCTCAATGCGATCGCCAACACGGACAGCTTGGCTGTAGCGAAGGAAGTTACTGAGGTACTCGCCCTCGCCTTCATAAACGGAATATGTGAGATGAGACATCTTTGTACGGTTTATTGATGAGTGTATATGTATTCAAGATGATGTTTGTTGTTTTCGATGAAGAATAATGAGTACTCTACGACGAAAACCCTCTGCCATTTATAGGCTTCGATTGATGCCATCGCCAGCGTAAGACTCGCATGCTGACGCTGCAAGTACCACGCCACGCATAACGTTATTATAACGTTATTCGTATATTCTCTTTCATTCTCTCCAATTCTTGCTGATCTTGGCTATCATCAATTGTTACCTGGTGAAGCGGGAAGTATTACACTCAAGCACTAGATCCTGCCGACCCGCTGGTAACGCCAAGGCGGCTCAATCCAGAGACTGATCTGACAAATGCTGCAGACATGGACAAACCCAAATATCCGACGGGCTAGGCATATCCTGGTCCAATCGGGAATCGGCATGATTATGCTTAAACAGCCCGGTTCGCTCAGCTTCTCCACCTCGATGCTTACATGGCCTTGATGAGTCAACAATGCAAAGTCAGCACTGGTTCAGAGTCAGCGCTGACTTTGGAATTATTGCCATGCGCCATCACGTTTCACACTATTACTTCTCCTTCTCCAATCACAAGGGCTGCTAAGGTATTGCCATTGGTATTGAGACTGTCGGCCTATTAGACACCGTACATCGTTGAATCATAGATCAAGTATCATGTCGTTGTCGATAGCATACTATCTAGCTCGCATAAGGTTTGAGGTATTGTTTTTAACCCTCAAAGATGCACTTGAAGGAGCGAGGGAGTGATTGTGATGGCATACTATTCGCGGTATGCGTCTGCCTAATCTCAGTCTGTGTCAAACAGATTACCGGACAACTAAGTATACAAGAGCAGGTTTAATTCATCCATCGGTCTCTCTAGTACACAACGGAAGACCCAGGCTCCTGTTAAATCTAGATCTCCTTTAGCCGCCTTACTTCTGTCACTCCGTCACCGAACGGAGCTTCACGACACTAAGTGTTTCTCTCATAGCAGTCTAGATCTGTGAGCACGAAGTCAAAGCCTCATGTTGACCGAAACTTGCACATTTATATTTCCCATAGCCCAATGGCTCACTCAAATATGGGATTCTAGACCTAGGTCTTTCAAACTTCCGATTCGTTAAGGAAGTGTTGCAACCTTTAGCAACCAAAGTCCCAACCCTCTTTCGTTAGTTGCTTGCTTAGCCAGCTGTTAGTCCTCAGCCCTAACATTAGCTCCTCAAGGCGGTTTATTTTGTTTCCTAGATGGGAGAATCCAGAGGTAGGGCATGCTATTGTTGACCGATATTTCAAGATAAAGTTTCGACACGGATAATACGGCATTGTGGTCTTACTGGACCTTTCCAGTTTAATCTTGTTTTGTTGAAACCACTATAGTATGATTGGTTATTTTATTGCAACTGAACCAAGCTTACTTGAGAACATGGCACATCGAGAAATCGATATCTTTTTTTCGTATACTTTATATATAACCTTATTCGACTTCCAGGCAGACACGGAGAAAGGGGACATGCTTACATTCGGCGCATCAATAGGTCACCGGCACTTCCGGTACTACCATGGGCTATCCTAAAATTGACGGATGTCGTTGATGGGAGTTTCTACTCCGCCGGCAGACCGGCACTTGATAATCTCCCTTGAGAAGCAATGTGTACCAAACGGGCCTCGACTCTCCGAAACGGCTCTACTGCAAGCATAGGAGAAAGCTTTTCTGCAAGCGCGAAGCATGTGACAATTTAAAAAGTTACGGTAGATTGTATCAATCTAGATCATGCAAATAATTTATCCGCCGATTCTTTTTCTTCAAAAAAGCAAACGAAAAAAGAAAACAACGAACGACAAAAAGCAAATTACATCACAACAGATCAGGCACAAGTGGCAACTTATCATATTTTGGAATGTGATAATACTTCATCTCTTTTTACTGCACATTCCAGTCGACATCGGTTCAGACATTTCCAACGGCTTTATTCATGCCTCCTACATAACTGTGACTCTTAAACAGCCTCCTCGCACAGCCGCATGCATCAGCGGCTAGTTCTATTAGCCTAGTGATTGCACATCAAATATAAATACAGAAATCCCAATGGAATGGATCGCCCTTCTTGGCTAAGACATTCAACGTTCCCAAGATTCTGGTCAAGCTAAGAAACCTTCACTGCGGTTAAGGCTGGGCTCATCGTCTGCGCCTCTGATGTAAACTTTACGCGCCAATTGCGCCCCAGCTGAAGATCCCACTATCGATTTCCCATTCAAGCTGACCCCCATTTTCGCAAGATGATTGCACCTGAAACGATGTGGAATAAGATGCAGCCTTTACAGCCCTGCCAACCAGTCGCAAGCCAAGACACATTATCATCGCACCCCACCAGAATAAGAAAGTCTAGGGGGTTCGTATAATTTTACGATTTTTCTTTTTTCTTGCGTGCAGACTTATATCGGAGCGTTCGTCTTGTCATTTTGAAGTGGTGTCGCAGATCTTTTTGTTCCTAATCCTACCATGGATGTCAAAACACCAAGACCTGGCGTGTCGCCAAAATCTTTTGACATAAAGGATTCAAAAACACAAAAGTTTATCCTGATACAATTATTTGTGATATTATCGTTTTCTTTTCATACGGCGACTTTACTTTATCTACCGAAGCTGAAAGAGCGGTTCGTCTCATCTCATCCACCAACCATCAACACGACGACGACGCCAGCTCTGGTCGCTCAAGTCAACACCACATCCACCTTTCTTTCCACCATACCTTCGACAGATCTACACGACCATGTCAGTTCCGCAGCCATGTTATGCGGCGATGTCTGGCTCGCCCTAAGTCTCATGGCCGGCACCGACGCATTCTGGGTAGTAGCAACATTCAACCACACCCTGATGAAGAACTGGCACTACTTTATCAGCCTGCGCATGATGGCGCTGGCGTCTATCATATCGTTTTGCCTGTACATACCCTCAAACTGGGGAAAGTCGTCTTTGGGTTACTCATTCGCTCTCTTACTGTTTTGTGCTACGTATTGGTCGTTCAACTATACGCTTTCACAACTGCATCGACAACCGTCGAATACGACTACTAATGCCCACTTTGGATCGATTCAGCAGTATAGCGATAAGATGAGTCGCTTGTCCTTCGGGTGGGGTCGTGCGATACATGTTTCTGTGGTTATTTGTTCTGTTCCTGGTGTTCTTAGCATGGTTATGCCTTCGGGATGGGTGACTATCATTCCACTGGTCTCCATTCCATTCGAGGTACGTTCCAATCTCATCCATAAGTCACAACCGACAGTACTGACTCATGTATATAGTCGATTCTACTAGCTAAGAAGAAGCTCGGCAGAAGTCCAGAGTTCATCCTCAGCGGCGGCGTCTTCATCCACGCCGTCTGCTTCACACACTGGGGTCTCTCCCAAGTCTCGTCAAGCCCACGTCTAACCCTCCCATCATGGGCCTTCCTAGCTCTGGTAGTCGCGGGACGGCTCATTCTCGACTTGCACCTTCAATCTTCCTCACTCAGATATCCAGAATTTCTCTGGGTTCGAAAACACGTTCTTCTTTCAACGAAAACTCTTTTGAGAATTTGTGCTCTTTCTTTGTTAGCGGAACACTGTGGGTTACCTGTGGTTTCTTACTGCAAGTTGATCATCATACCCGTGTTTTACTCCATCAGTTTATTGGGCGTGGCGACGCCGGCGGCGTACAGTATTGTTACGAAGAAGCTTAAAAGTTAATAGATAGTATGATAATGATTGAATATAGACATATTCTCAAGAGTCTTGGCATGATGCTTATAAGTGGATTCTCCGGAACGTCATCCCAGCATCGTCAACCGCGCCCTTGTCAGCGGGGTCATAAATCCTGAATTCAGTGATGCTTCTGTCCCAACCTACTCTCTTCTCTAAATACACTCAGGTCCTTCTCTAAGTATATTCGACTTCCTCTCTTATCAAATACGTTATGGCAGAAGAAAACTGGAAACCCAAAGCCATCGTCTTTGACCTCCTCACAGGTCTTCTCAACTCATGGGATATATGGGATGCATCAACACCTTCCAAAACCCACGAAGAAGGCGGACGCTGGCGCCAACGCTATCTTGAAATCACATACGGCACCGGTACCTACGTACCCTACGAAGAGCTGGTTAGACAAGCTGCAGCAGAGGTCGGTCTTCCCGAATCTGCCCCAGAAGCACTCTTCAAGAACTGGTCTACCATCCAACCTTGGGACGAAGTACCCTCCGTCCTCCAAGCCCTTAGATCTCAGGGTTACAAGCTTGGCGTTATAACCAATTGTTCGAAAGAAAATGGACATATCGCTATAAATGGCGTGGAGAAGAAAGCAAGTGTCGGTTATGATCAGCCGTTCACGTTTGATGTGGCCATTACTGCCGAGGAGAGCGGTTTCTACAAACCTCTCAAGGAAGCGTACCACAGTATCCTGCCTCGGTTGGGAGTCGAGGCAAAGGATGTATTGTTTGTGGCGGGAAGTGCTGGAGATGTTGAAGGTGCCACCAATGCGGGTATGAAGGTTGTTTGGCATAACAAGATTGGCTTGACGAAGAGAGGTAATGCGGTTCTCTTGAGGGAGGGTAGGACGTTGGATGATGCTCTGAAAGGGTTCTTGTAGAGAAAGGCCTCAATGTACTAGACGCCGAAATCCTAAAAGATGAAATAATGTGATCACTTTATGCCGCCTCAGACTTGCACTTAGGCTACATTAGATAGTATGTCGCATTTCTCATATCTACTCTCAAGACCCAAACTCATAGCTTTGCTTTCGCCGACTGCGTGTTAAGAACCTCCTTCACAAGCTCCATAACCTCATCAGCAACACCCCAAGAAAGCTCATAACCGCGTCCTCCCGCTCCATAGGCATGAACAACATGTTTGACTCCCCAAGTAGTCTCCTTGGCTTCCGTCTCAACCCTCATACCCCCCTCACGAGCGGGTCGTCTTCCAACGACGTCCTTGATAACCTTGACCGACTCGACGTTTTCTTGGTTGTTACAGGCTTGAGGGATGATGGATTGTGCGGCTTTTAGTAGCTGAGAACGTGTCTCTTGCGAGGGCTCCAGATCCCAGTTGCCTATCTCTTTCGTACCGCCGATGACTGTTCCACCGTTAAATGATCTGGGAATGATGAAGCTCCATGTTCCGTCTTTCTTTTGTGTTGTGATCGTCTTGTCGGCAGCAGTGAGGTTTGTCAAGACCGTTTGACCTAGCCATTATTAGCGATTGGGAATATTCTCAGAATCTCATAACATACCTCTGATAGGAAAAGATTTTGCGTCGCCGAAACCCATGCCACTTGCATTAACCACAAGCTTCACATTCGGCGCCAGAATAAAAGCCTCCCATTCACTCTTCAACTCCCGCTGCACAGTCTTACCACCCTGAACAATGAACTTCCGAAGCAAATTCGCGCAGTATAGCGGTGCGTTGATACAATACGTCTCATACTGGTACCCGAGCTTCACCCCCTCTGGCAACTCCCTCGTGTCAAATCTGCGATAACCCGGCAATCCCGTCTCTTCCGTAAAGCTATGCACATCCTGTTTAATGTACTCAACAGGCGGGTCTTCAAGATACTCAATTCCCGGAAGACGACGGACTCCAACACCAGGTTCACTGTTCTCAAGCTCAGCGACAGTAGTCTTTAGCCACTTGGCTTCACGACGGAGCTGGGGTGTTGAGGCGGGGATGGGTCGGACGTGAGCGCCTGCCCACATGGAGGCATAGTCAGCTGAATGGGCAATTGGAGCGCCTGGAATTGAAGTCGGCCATTCTTTTGCGGCGAGAAGAACTGATGTTGATGGTGAGTCTTTTGTCAACTCTTGGATTTTGAGGGCGCTGGTTAAGCCGATGATTCCAGCGCTAGACAGGTTAGCTCAGTGCAAGCGAGCAGTAAAATGGGCACGTACCCGATTACCACGATGGTAGACTCAGAAGTCTGGGGTGAGCTAAGAGAAGACATCATGCAAGCCTGGGGAATATTCTGGGGAAAGGTATTAGAGATGGGTCGTGTTAGCTCGTGGTTCAATTAAAGGGAGCGAGCCTTAGGTACGGATGGATGTCTTCGCTGCTAAAATAGCGCAGGGACAGGGCGTCGCGTCTTTATTATGGCGGATGACGGGGACCACGAGAGACTCAATTAAAGACGATACGCGCATTCAGACTCATTCGGTATGACACGGTGAAGACTATTTTGGCCAAGTTCTTTATTAAAATGCATGATCATCGCCAAAATAACGGACTTGTCGCACCGCGCCCTCCGAGATCGGCCATGTTCATTTACGACTGTGTTTGCCAGGGCCATAGCTATCGTTCAATGACAAGGCTCCGTTGTTCTCGAACGTCAGAGGAAGAATTGTTAGAGCCCACCGATGGATGAGAAAAGCGAAATGCAAGATCTCTCAAAATAGCAAGTAACCCGCCTCTGGCGACTTGCTGGGAAGCGCAAAAAGTGAGGTCCTACCCGGGTTCGAACCGGGGTCTTCGGAAGGCTTCTGAGAGGTATCAAAATCCGACGTCATTACCACTAAACTATAGGACCTTGACTTTCGATGACTAAGCCCTTCAAACTGTTCTTTATATAACAATTTTGCACGAGGATGACGGCGCGCTGAGCGTACCCTAGAGATCTAGTGAAATTCCATCCTTGACTTACAATCGAGCAACAAAACGCGAGGGGAATGCTGGCTTCAGGGTCCTTTCATATCTGGATTCCAATATTGTTTTATAATGACCTGGTAAATGAAGCGGCGACTCAGTTTGTCTCCTCAGTCTGTATGGCATAGAATGTTCGTAATAGACGGTCTTCATACCGCCACTGATCCAACAGACAACTTTCGCTACCAATGTACCACCCTGCGAAAGCTCATAGGCTACTGTTTCCGAATGCTTGTTGGTGCAAGGAGCATGTTACAGTGTGACCCAAGTACCCGGTAGTTCTAGATTCTGGGTCGGCCGAAAGAACGGAGCCGATCTCAACCCAGGCGCTGGTGCTCGTCGGAGACCAGGATGTGTACTGTTGGCAGCTTCGTCTGCAGATCAAACACTTGCACTACGTTGTTCTAAGCAGAAATAATGTGACGGATAAGACGCATTCATTCAGCTAACTGAGCTTGGATTGCTATGTTTTACCAAATTGCGGTCAATATGGACCAAGCCAATCGTAAATCACGAAAACGGCGGTCTCTCTGTCTTGAACATCAAAAAGTTGAAGAGCCAATGACGGACAGAGCGAACTTGCTGAGAGCTGTTAGTGTGTTCTAGCTCGTTAGCTGACAGACGATGACATGGGTCGTATTCAGCATCGCATGTTCTAGGAGGCGAAAGTCAAGACGGAAAGAATAAGCAATCGCTCATTGGCTGCAGATGCTGTGTCAGCAGAGCGGAGCCAATCAGAGCGATGATGATTACCAGATCTCAGATCCGCAGCTCTGGAGCTCGAGATGAAGTGGGTCAAACTCGTTGAAAGCCATCAAGTACAAATACGACGAGCCGCCGCATTCGAAGAGGAGTGACAGAATCAAGCACTTGACAATCCAATCCACTACTCTCTAAATTTCTCGATCTTTCGAATCACCAACTCTCTCAAACACCAACTTTACAACACTTTAATCCGTCAAAATGGTTGTTAACACTCCCGCTACTTGCTGCCGCTCCGGCGACAACGTTGAGTGCGCCTGTGGTATGTGACATCATCCCCAGCTCCATCACCAAACCACCAGACTAACAATTCCCCAGCTCAAAAGGCTACCTGCTCTTGCGGTCAAAAGTCCGCACTCCAGTGCACATGTGCCAAGGCCCCCGTCGAGAACACCGTCAACGGACCCCGATGCTCATGCCGTGCTCGTCCCGCTGGCGAGTGCACCTGCGACCGTGCTGCTACCGAGAACGCTACTCCTAGCGGTGCTACATGCGCTTGCGGATCTCGTCCTGAGGGTATGTGGAATTTAGATGTCTTGGGTTTCTGTGTCAACTAACAGTTTCGGTTTAGGTGGCTGCACTTGCGAGAAGGCTGCCGATGGTAGCTTCAACCCTGCCAACGAGATCGATTTCACTACCAAGAAATAAATGTCTTACGACCGGGTAATGGGTTTTAGAAATACATGCATTCATGAATTATTCGGACGGCGTTGGGGATTGATGACAACAATTGGTTTGGTTGGGATGGCGAGACAAACGATACCAGAGATACAGAGAATTAAAGAATACAACAAAACATTCTTAATGAATACGTTCGTGCAGAATAGTGACATTTGACAACTGGATGCAGTTGTCGTGGTCCAATCGCGTTTGCAAGCGTCAATAGCCCACGTGGTCAATACGGCTTTGCGCATTTGCATCGTTCGTTTGTTGACGAACAATCGATAAACTCAATAGGGGAACCACTATTAAATTAGCTATTGTCCGTGCTGCGCGGTGTAACGTTCGTCTGCTATTGAACCAGGTGGGTAGCAGAAGAATTGTCCTCTAAGGCCCAGGCTTCTATAATAAAGTAGCCTAACTGCTAGTCTAAGTTGGCATAAAGTGACCAAATTATTTCGTCTCTTATCCCTCTAGGGGCCAATTCTTCTGACACCCTGAGGTGAACCAACGCGACCGGCCGGTGTGAATCACGTATCGAATGGAGATGAATAAAATGAACTGATACTGGAGCTACGATTCACCGCCCGGAATTGTCACAGCTGTCATCAGATTTCAATTGCGCTAACCGTTTTTCTGCCGGACAAAACAACCAAAGCTTTCGGGCGGTGACGCAAGTACCAGGCATCATCCCCCTGTCAAACCCGTAAATGATCACACCCCCAGCGCGGTCAGATCACTCATTGAAGGAAAAAACCCACCCATCGCGCTCCTAAATCAGCTTTTTTTCCAGAGCTTGTTTTTTCATCATCACCTCACCCCATCAAACAATCCATCAGATTCCACCAGCCACCTCAAGCGCAATCTGATTTCTTGAATCGCTGATTGACTCTACCTAAAAGCGCAAACTCTGTTCCTACACGCGCGCGTCACTTTCACACATACACAATCACAACACAAACTTACGCGATGGCACCAAGAGCCTCCAGAGCTGCGGCCGTCACCAAGACGGCCACTGCCACGACTAAGAAGTCGACTACCACTGCCGCTGCTGCGAAGAAGGATGCGAAGCCTACAAAAGCTGCCGCCAAGAAGGCCGAGCCTGCTACAAATGGCAAGAAGCGCACTCGCGCAGAAGAGTCTGAAGTAGAGGAAGAGTCGGAAGAGGAGGCCCCCAAGACAAAGAAGACCAAGACCACAGAACGCGTCGTCAAGCCCGCTGCTAAACCCTCAGCAAAGGCAAAGGCCGCCACCCAATCCGTTGCATCCAAGGCCGCCGCTGCCTCCAAGGCCAAGGCCAAGTCTGAGGAGCCTGAGGAGAAGAAGCCCGCTGCCCGAAAGCCCGGTCGTCCTGCTAGCACCACCAAGACCGAGCCCAAGAAGAAGTCCGCTTTCCCCGGTATTGGAAAGAAGATCAACGATGCCCCTACCAAGATTCTCGATGTTTACGTCTTTGGTGAAGGTTCATCCGGTGAGCTTGGCCTCGGCAGCAAGCGCGTTAACAACAAGAAGCCCATCGACGTCAAGCGACCCCGACTCAATGATAACCTCGCCGCTGCCTCCACCGGCGTCGTTCAGATCTCTTGCGGTGGTATGCACGCTGTTGCGTTGACACACGATAACAAGATCTTGACATGGGGTGTCAATGACCAGGGCGCTCTTGGACGAGACACCAACTGGGACGGTGGTCTTCGCGATATGGATAAGGCCGAGGACTCCGACTCGGAAGACGAGGACGATACTGGCATCAACCCCAAGGAGAGCACACCGACTGCCGTTTCCGACGAGCACTTTGCTCCTGGCACCAAGTTCGTTCAGGTCGTTGCTAGTGACAGCGCCAGCTTCACCCTTACCGAGGACGGCCGCGTCTACGGCTGGGGAACTTTCCGATCCAGCGATGGTATTCTTGGCTTCTCAGAGACCATCAAGGTCCAGTCCACTCCTCTCTTGATCAAGGACCTCAAGAACATCAAGGCTCTTTCCGCCGGTTCCAACCACATTCTCGCTCTCGACCACAAGGGCAACGTTGTCGCATGGGGTTGCGGTCAGCAGAACCAGCTCGGCCGACGTATCATCGAGCGCAACAAGATGTCTTCTCTCATTCCCCAAGGTGTCGGTCTGCCCCGAGGAAAGATCGCCAAGATTGCTTGCGGCTCATACC
Organism: Fusarium citri; assembly: GCA_004367485.1. Lineage (NCBI taxonomy): Eukaryota > Fungi > Ascomycota > Sordariomycetes > Hypocreales > Nectriaceae > Fusarium > Fusarium citri. The sequence goes on from QHHH01000232.1 coordinate 20,287, forward strand.
ACAGCTTTGCCATTGACAAGGAGGGTCAAGTCTACGGCTGGGGTCTTAACAACTTTGGCGAGATTGGTGTTGAGTCAAATGCTGGCGAGGACGACGCTGTTATCCTCCGACCTGCCAAGCTTACATACCTCGACGACTTCAACATTACTGAAATTGACGGTGGCGAGCACCACTCCCTTGCTTGCTCCGACAAGGGCGACCTCTTGACATGGGGACGTGTCGACGGTTACCAAGTCGGTTTCGAGTTCGACAAGCTGTCTGAGGAGAACGCCATCTACGACGAGCGAGGCAACGCCCGTATTCTTTTCAAGCCTACTGTCCAGCCTGGTAAGTTTCCCGTGCCACCTATCCTTCAAGACCAATGCTAACAAATTACAGAAGCCAAGGACATCGTCTCCGTCGCCGCCGGTACCGATAACAACTTCGCCATCGCCTCCGACGGTAAGGTCTACTCCTGGGGCTTCTCCAGCAACTACCAGACCGGCCAAGGCACGATCGACGACATCCACACTCCCACACTGATCGACAACACCGCCATCCGCGGCAAGAAGATCATTGGTGCAGGAGCTGGTGGTCAATACTCCGTCCTCATCGGCGAGGCTGAAGATGTCCCCTCCACAAACGGCGCCAAGACCAACGGCGAGGCTTAAACGAGCAACGAACTGTCACGAAGGATTTGCAAACGGATCTGGAATTTCTCATACTAGCCCAACTTAATCTCGGCTGCTGCAGGGCAGCTCTTCTCACCAATACTTGTACTTCTTTTTAGGCCCGACGGACCAGGCGGGCGGATTCTCACTCTGGCTTCAAAACAAAAAACGGGGAATTTTCATGATTAAGAAGGACGCATATTTATTTAGTGCTTTTCGGTGCTTTGCTTTGTGTGGCATATATAGATGGTTACGAATGTCTTTGCATAACTTGAAAACTTTGCTTTTTGAGAGAGTATTTCTTCTCAACGCTACATCTACGCTGCTCCCCTCCCTCCCTTCCTTTTTTGATCGTGACGTACAAATGTAATTATTCTAGTACAAAGGGAATCTGTCCCGAATTGCATCCCCCCATTCCGTATCTTGCCGAACGCCTTGCCTGAGCCTGACATCCATCGTATCTTTGCCGCAGAGGGCGTCGTCATGTACTGCATCGTCGAGTTTGCGAGAAACTCAATCGTGATTGGTGTCACGTTTAAGCATTGAGCTTAGCAGCAGCGTTGGCGAAGGTTCCGCTTCCTCGACTGCTGAAAATACCCATAATGCCGAATCCAACGTAGAACAGCGCAAGAGGATAAGCGACGAGTACTCGCATGCGCTTCATCTGTCCCACAGCACAAAACATTCCACTCGCGCTATAAGTACACCAGACAATGGCCGCCGTAGTAGCAACAATGCCAATAGGTGTATCCATGCGCATGACGATACCGAACAAGCTCGTCGCCACGAGAGGCAAAAGGCAGTATCCCAGCACGCTCGCGCTTCGGGGGTATGTCAATGTCGCGGAGAAGTGGCCGCCTTGCTGGCCGTCGTGCGGTTGGGGAGGAGCCGAGGGATCGCTGCTGTATTGAGGGTAGCTGTTGACTGCTTGCGCGTCGGCGCCCGAAGGCGACATGAGCGAGAGGATGACGTGGAGAGAGATGGAGCCTAGGGCTGCGAGGCCGTAGATGTAGCCGAAGTGGACTTGGCCAGAGAAGAGAAGGATGAAGCCGAAGAGGAGGAAGAAGATGAGTGGTCCTGCGAGGTCGGAGTCGTCCATGATATGCGAGTCGATTCGTCGGAAGGGGTTCAACACGGCGAGTGTCTAATTACACAGTTAGCATCCATCCACCGATGTTCGTCTTGGAATACGCACCTTTGCTTGAATATGTCCAAAGTTAACGCCCAGCTCCTCCAGCAAAGGCGGTTCACCATCATACCCCTCCGACGAAAAAGCAGCAACCCAACCCGTCCTCAAACCACCCTGCTCACCCATCCTCCCCGAAACGCCCTGCGCTTGACCAAACGCCGGCTGCGCGCCAAAGTTCTGCGTGGGAGCACCGACGCCGTATCCGCCCGTGCTGGCGAAGCCATAGCCGCCTTGCTGCTGCTGCTGTGGTGTGCTGGTGTACTGGGATGGGAAGAACTCGAGGTTTTGGGCGGCGGCGGGGGCGCCGCCTTGCGGGTATTGGGGTTGTTGCGCGGCGTAGTAGTTTGACATTTTTGGCGGATGGGGTTTGTTGAAGGAGGGAAGGGCGTTTGGTGGTTTGAGGTCTTGAGGACAGCTTGTGGTGATGGAGCTTTGGAAGGGGTGTGGCTGGTGGGTTTGACGTCGGTGAATGTGTGGCGGTGCAACAGCCACACTTGGGAATGTCAAGGCATCAATGTCGCGTACCTATGTGAGAAGTTCTTTAAACCCGATTATAAATCTGAGATACTGTGAAAAAGAATTAGAGATTGAAGTTGTAATGAGTTTTTATAAGTTTTATGCGTGCTGTGTTGAGTGTCGAGTACACCCACGTAAACTGACTGCTATTTGATTTTGTTGCTGTAAAAGTTCCAATTTGAACATGAGTCGTTCCAGACACCACTGTTGGCTGACTGCAACATTGTGCCCAATTTGACGAGTACTCTCTCATATACCCTGAGCAACGTGTGATGTATAATTGTAAGCTCGAACAAGCGACTCTGTCATTGTTGTTCGTGGAGGATAATGCCGAGTACAGGGTAAGCGCAATCAGAAACCTGAGCAGCCCGAGTACCAGGCTCAAAGACTTGACAGTCGCGACATCTGATCATCAACTCATCACGAGACTGCCAAGCATGAGGACGTCATTCTAAGTGATATTTCGAAAACGAGCGTCTTCTTCTCCTAGCCAAGCTCAAACAACAGTTCCCCAGCTAGGCTGACAGCATCTTCACCAAATGTATTACCGTCCTAGCGCAGGCCAACCGTACAAGGATCAAACGGTCCGTCGGCGTCACTTCCCCCAAGACCAAGCACATCTGCCGAAACACTTATTCATTTACGCTTATCTTTATCCTTCTGCCTTACAGGGCTTTGCCACGGCGGCTCGGACCATTTCTACTCCCGTTCCGGCATGGTTAAATGAGAAGGACTCTGGGGATGGGTCCTGATAGGGTTATCTTAGCGCTAGCTTAGGGAAGTGATCGAGGTGTAAGCATTGACGGGATTAATTTATGCGGAGGAGCTGTGAATGACGCCCGTTGATTTTCGGCAATCACTGTTAAAGGTTATGATGGAAGAACTACCATCTAATTTGAGTGTTGTCATGTTGTCTAGTCCGAAGCGTGGAAGAAGTTGAGTCTAGCCAGTACCATTGCCGGCGTCTGGCTCATTCGCCTACCTCCATGGAGCCATCAACCTCCAACCATCTATCCAGCGTTTGACAACAACCATTCCGTGGAGGATATCCACAAAGGCATACATCACGAAATACCACTTTTGATCGCGCTGGTTGAACCTCCAACAAAAGTACCACCAGAAACATCTCGGATCGCCAAGATACCGACTGGAAGGATCACTCTCAATTTTAGCATCCTAGCGTTCATCCGCTTTAAAGTAACCCAGTCATATTAAGCTCATATAACCCCACATAACCCTTCCAAATTAACAGATTCTCGTCGATCACTTATACGGGAAACCTTGACCTATGCGAATATTCGTTATCTAAACGCTTATCGAGATGGTCAAGGCACTTTGTTTCGACGTGGCCCACTAGCTCAGTCATTCTTTCATTCACTCATTAGCTCACCAACTCATACATTCGTTCAATAATTCACAAACTCATTATAACATAATTTCTATTTCAACATGAAGTCTGCCACCGCCCTTCTGGCTCTCGCAGCCGTAGCCAATGCCTCACCTATCTCCAAGATCTCCAAGAGAGAGGGAGAGGGAGAGTGGCCATGGTCCACTAAGGAGTCTATTTGCCAGAACAAAGCCTGGCTTCTAAGAACAGCCGAAGGAGCGGCGCAAGTCTGGGACGAGACTGGCGCCGGTGACGAACTTGACAGGCAGCTCATGGGTCAATGGGGTACGTCCACAAATCTTCTTCTACACTGGACAAATTAACTAACCATATCAACAGAACACCAGCTGAACTGGCTCACCAACATGGAGAACGAAGTCAGGGGCCATTCCAGTGGTAAGTTCACCATGGGTGGGTGCGGTGTCATTGGTGGTGAATGCGCACTCATGGGTATGCACGACTGCGAGGAGCAGTTTGACAAATACGGCACCAAGGCTGATGGCTCCGAGAATCCCATCGGTAAGGTGTCGTACTGGATCTTCCAGGCTGTCAAGGGTATGCAGAACAAGTTTACTATTCTGCGCAACAGGCTCGTTGACGAGACCCTTGTTACAAATCTCCTTATCGGTGAAATGGTAGAGGCCTTTGAAGGTAACGAGGATAAGACGGAAGAGGTTTTCAAGTGGCTCTCTGCCGCGATTGGTCTCGGCAGCACGGTTGGAGGTCTGATTCCTGGAGCTGTAAGTTGATCCCCTGTTCTTTGCCCCGAGACTGTATCACGAACAAACGCTGACTGCAACAGGGAGAGGGTATCTCTACCGGTCTCGACATCATGGGTGGTATCTTTGATATCATCGCCGAGGAAACAAAACCCGAGGAAATCGACCAAGCCACCTTCTCTTCCGCCCTCGCCGACCTCTTCACCAAAACCTCCAACCAAATCGACAAAACCATGCGCCTCGCCACCGGCGTCATCGACGAAACAAAGAGTGAAACCATCGAAACCATCGACACCCTCCCCGCCGTAAACAAGTACGGCCCCTGGATCCACTACCAAGTCACCCGCTTCTTCAACGGCGGCTGGTTCCTCCTCGATGACACATCCAAACCCGTTGATGTCCTCATCAACTCCGTCACCAGTAGCATCAAGCCCAAGATCGCCAACAACGTCATGAAAGCAGCCGGTCTCCGTCTCGTCGCCGACAAGCGCATCGCTAGCCGGGAAGATTGTGGTTACGCTACTGGTCGTCAGTGGATGAAGCTCAAGGATAGCCAGGAGTATTGCTTTTACATCATGCGCTTCAAGCCGACAGGTATGTTTGGTGAGACGTGGACTGAGGCTACGGAGGATGTGTACGTCAACATGGCCAAGTACAACCTTCAGCTGCGGGATCCTTACTACCGTGCTATTGTCGACTGTGCTACTAGTGGGCAGGACGGTATGGACTTGGCGAACCTTGGGTTTAACAATATTCCTGTTTGTTTCTTTGACTTGGAGGCTTTCTTTATTGAGCGTAATGATGCGCCGGAGTGTAACTCTCCTATGATCAACAAGTCGTGCAATCCTATCAAGACTTCTCCTATCAGCTAGGTCAAGCAGGGGTTACTTGTATATAATTAGTTATTACCTTCCTTCTTTTCAGCCTTCTTTAATCGCAGACTTACTTTGGATACTGAACCCTTTTCACGTGAGTGCATCGGCAAATGAGACGGCGTTTAAGCCTTACTAGTACGATGTAAGCCTCGTGGGGCTGACTCACATCAATTGAGACCAACTTCAACCTTCCACAACAGTGTCATCATTCATCTGACGTAAAATTGTTTGTATCATAGTTCATCATGGCGAGCTCAAATAAATCCAACCGCGCCGCATCTACAGCGCGGGACTTTAACAACACCCTAAGCAGTATCCCCGCCTTCGAAGCCATGCGCTTCACAGCAAACTACGCAAGAATAGCACAGGTAACCCTCCCACGTACGTATCCAACCAGATCTAACTTTAAATAGGCGGAGCTTCAAAATTGTGTCTTTCAAGAGCTCATGGTCGCTGTCAAAGAAGCAGCCGACCTCTTGCCAGATGCTTTTGATGAGTGGCCAGCTGAGGCGGAAGAGATCAATACGAGAATGGAGGAGAAGTTAAAGGACTTTGATAAACTTGCTGGAGGGTTTAAGAAGTTTGTTGAAAATGCACGGGTAGCTATTAAGAGCCAGAGGTAACAAGAAGCGCCCACTCAGCCTAACAGGAAATGTAGTAAATATTAATCTAAAGAATTCATCATTTTTCTTCCTACTATCCTACGTATGCTTTAACTTAGGTAAACCCTACCTAACTATCTTTTATAGCAGTCCATTATGGCTCTCCATTTTGGGCCGCTTGGGTAACCGCAACACAGTCTCTCGATCCTAATCCATCATCCTGCCGTTTCTTACCGCTCATTGGATGGGTCCGTTCTGTGAGACCCTCAACATCAGATGTAAGCATCAGCCTGATTTGAAAGAACACAGCCACAGTCCTGTGTCGCTGACAAGGCAGACTATAAAGACTTGTACTTGTTACCTCTGACAATTTTGTGCAGCATGTACAAGAAATTCCACATTGTCACTCAACCCGTCAGAGATTCCCGTCGATCACCATTACGACCGTCCTAGTCATCCCCATCTGTAGTTGTTTGGACTTACAGTCCGCCGAAACATCAGGACATCATGCCTCGCGCACGTAAAACAACTGATTCGAATTCAAGACCAAGCAAACGTCAACGCACTAAACCAACGACATTCCACTTCAAAAAACATCAGCCAGGTGGATCTGTTCCGTACCCCGAAGAAGAAGTTCCTGCGTTCAATCTCGAATCCGTATCTCGGTATCTATCTGAAGGTTGGGATCCAAACACATCGTGGACAGAAGATGAGCTTGTCTTTCCGCCTCCCGGTAGTGGCTGCGTGATGCCTATTGCTAGTGACCCTTGGTCGCATTTCAACACACCGCTTCATCGCGCTCTCTGGCAGAATCAGTTTGACGTGGCTCAACTTTTGCTTGATCACGGTGCTAATATTGAGCTGCTGAATGCTTCGGGTCGCACTGTACTTCATGAAGCTATTGATGAAGGAATTAATAAGCATAATCGTGGATGCACGGAAACAGCTAAATGGATCGTTGAGCACGGTGCTAATCTGGATAAGAAGACCGAAGAAAGGACTGTCGTCGTTGCCAAAGATTCGCATACTGACGAATCACACCAGTATCATAGATCCGGAGGGATATCCGCATTGAGAATGGCCATCACTCTACGGGACTTGGCTAAGGTGCAACATCTTACTGAGGCTGGCGCTGATATCAGTCTACCGGTTGATGAAGAGGGATGCTGGTCCCCTCTTGATGTTGCGTTCCTCCGTCGGCAGCTCGACATGGTCGAGATTCTTGAGCAGGCTGGCGCATCGTTTTCAACAGCGCTGGACAACAACAGCGGGGATGACTGTGAAGAGTCCAGGAAACTCTTGTCGTTTTGCATGTCAGGTGAAGGCTTTATCTTTCACTCAGCAGAGTACATCAACAGCATTCCCCCTTCTTCTTGCCAAGCCGTATTTCGCTCCATCGTCAACACAGATGAATTCAGGGCAGTCTGGGAACAGCCGAATAGTCCTTCACGGTACCAGGCTTCCGTGTCGACATTCTTTCGGATTCTCTCAGAAAAAGCACAGATCAGAAATCCTTTGGAAATTCCAAAATCCTATTGCGGGCTTTGCAAAGATGTCATTACTAGACTTAACTCGTCAAAGTCTTACGATCTTCAACATGCTCCTTCCTTGCTCGAGTTGGAAAGAACGGCCCGTGATGGTTGTCCATTTTGTGGTCTGTTGCTCGATGCAGTCGATAAGAGTACAGTGCCTGAAAATTCGGCCAACCAAAATATCGCCTCTAGTGAGGGTGCTAAAGGAGAGACCTCTTCAGGCACTGATTCTGAAGACACCCACATCATGTTACGCGTCTTGGAGACATTTGACGGAGGGCGTCTGCAGGTACGACACGGCGGCAAAGTGTCTAACCTCAAGATCAGCCCTCTAGAGGGTGAGTTACATGATGGATGTGTGAAATCAAGCTAATAACGTGAACAGATGAGTTTCTCGACTATTCTTGGAGCGAGGAAAGGGCCGAGGGGACTGGATCTTCCCGAGCACTTTCTTTGAGCAAAGTCTGGCTCAAGCAATGCAGGGAGTCACATCCTGATTGTCGACGATCACACGATTCGACAGATCCTGTTCTACCCACTCGCGTTCTGGACGTAACCGGCGGAACAATGGAAGAACCACAGATCAAGCTCATCGAAACGGAAAGAGAAAAGCGAGGTACATACTGCGCCCTGTCATACTGTTGGGGCAAATCACGTTGTGTGATAACAACAAAAGCCAACTTGGACAACCATAAACAGGACATTCCTTTATCAACGCTTCCCAAGACCATCAGGGATGCCGTACTGGCAACACGAGGTCTCGGAATAGACTACCTCTGGGTAGACAGTCTCTGCATTGTGCAGGACGATAAGGACGATTGGGCGGCCGAGGCAGCAAGAATGGGTAGTGTCTACACAAATGCCATACTGACAATATCCACCTTAACTGGAACAGACTGTAACGACGGTCTTTTCACGCCGCATTCTTTCAGACAGCAATATGCCCTTCCATTTCCTATTCCTCCTACGTCAAGGCCTGAGAGTGATGCGACATGGTTCGTGCCTGCAGTGCACCCACCTGTAAAAGAAAACCGATACGGCGTACTGCAGTTACCCCTCCGAGGACCTATTCACTCCCGAGGTTGGACATTCCAGGAACAGATGCTTAGTACTCGAATTCTGTGGTTTGGCGATGGCCATGTTCAGTGGGAGTGTTTATCCAAATTCGCTGCGGATTCGTCCCCGGAGTCCATGGGCCACTATCAATACCCTGGGAACAACTATGATGAGCCCTATCGCTCTCGTCGGATGAAAGAGCATCTACAAAGACCTTTCAAGATTAAGGCCACCCTTCCTCACTCTAACGAGAAAGACTATGAGCCCGGAAGAGAAAAAGAAGATCTAGTTGATGCTTATACGGAATGGGAGACCCTGGTGGCCGAGTACACTACAAGAAACCTCACCAAAGAATCAGATCGGATTCCGGCAATTCTCGGTCTAGCGAATGTGATGGGACCCATGTTTGAATGTGAATTCTTCATGGGTATCTGGAGGGGCAAAAATTTCCTTCGAAGTCTTCTATGGCAAGTACATCGGGGATCATGCACTTCTAAGAACTCGTACCCATCTTGGACATGGGAATCTAGGTCTGGGTGCGCAATCGATTATTCCATGGCGAACCTAGAAGGAGGGCGCCCAAGCTCGTGGTCTACTTCCCTTGTCGCGATAGACGAGACGCACGGGTCCATTACTCTCAAGGGCCCTGTGGGTAAAATCACACCGGAACAAATGGAACGTCACGCAAGTCGATTCAGCTTTGGTTTAATAGACAATATGTCTATGGACGATGATCCAAAACAATCCCAGGATAAGCCGCTCTCAACGTGTCGAGACTATCTTTCAGGCAAAACAACTTCAATGCCTACATTGGATGACTCAAAAGAGAGTCTACTACAAGGGCGAGAGGTTTGGTACATTGATGTTGTGAAGTATGAGCAAGGTGCTGAACAGCAAGGATATGGGTATCCCATGTGGCCAGACGGCCAACCCGCGTCTGTCGTCAGGTTGCTTCTTGAAGCTGCTGACTGCGAAGAAACGCCACGGTTATTTAAGAGGATTGGGGTTGCTCATGTCCAGTTGGAGGAGCTGGATGGTGTGGTGCGCGAGGTTGTGATCGTCTAAGGATGTCATCTCAACTACACTGAATTTATTCTCCAGATAAGCATATCCAGCCCTATCGGCAATTCAAGCCTGGAGTTGGGAGCTATGTCCCCTCCCCATCAGCATCTGTGCAACATACCTGTCCAAAGTCCCACAGTGACAAGCCTCTTGCCTCATTCATATGCAGTCAGCCAATTCTAAACCCAATCGTTGAGCCGCAACGGCTTCGCCCCCAACTTTGCCGATCAATTAGTCAAATCGTAGGCCTGTGTTGCGTGGCATTCGGGGCTATGTATCCAATAGAAATTCATTTGCATGAGACGATTCTCTTATTATACCACCCAATAATAAGGATACGCTATAAATAAAATAGCGATGAACTGTGCTCGGATAATTAATGCGATGTCTTATTTGATTCCAGGCTATGAGATCTCAGCCCCCAGAGTCTGCATCTGCAACTCATTTACGATTGTCACTGGGAGCCCTTCAATACAAAGACCTTCGGTATCAAGTCACACAAAAATTCTCATCATGCCGTACAACCGTCCTGTCTCGGTCTTTTCACTCTCCGTGTACTCCGCCACGTCATCCCATTCTCGTATCTAACAATGATAAAACAACCCGTCCTTCCTCCCCCCAGTCCAGCTCAAAGATCCCAATGTCTCAGATTCTTGCCAAGCCTATTCCGACGTCATGTCTCTCAACACACCCGCAGCCGGCCAATCTGCCCCGGTCAACAATCCCGAGGCCGTTACCTATGCAAACAGGGACCTGCTGTTCAATTACTCCACTGGGGCGGTTGATGTACCGACGGGGTACAAGTACCGTCAGTATAGGCTCTTTGGATATGTACTGCCTTGGTATGCTTCGCCGAAGATTCAGTTGGGGATGGTGGCTTTTGTGTGTTTTATGTGTCCTGGTATGTTTAATGCTTTGAATGGCATGGGTGGAGGGGGGAAGAGAGATGCAACACTTGTGAACGACATGGTAAGAACCTTCTGATGTAAGATAATATGATGCTAATGTGGTGCAGAACACGGCTTTATACAGCACCTTTGCTGTCGTCGGTTTCTTTGGAGGAACCTTTGTCAACCGACTCGGCGTCAAACTGACACTCGCCTTGGGCGGTATTGGCTACGGTATCTATACCATCAGCATTCTTCTGTCAGTCCACTTCGAAGATGATGTCCGAGGTTTCAATATCTTCGCCGGCGTGCTTCTTGGCTTCTGTGCAGCAATGCTCTGGACAGCCCAAGGCACGATCATGATTTCATATCCGCACGAACATCAAAAGGGTCATTACTTCGCTTGGTTTTGGGGAATTTTTAATATGGGAGCTGTTATCGGAAGTCTTGTGAGTGACCAATCTTCTAGAATCTTTCTGCCCTGTCATTTGCGAGCTGTACTAATACATTGGGGCAGATTCCCCTTGGGACCAATTTTCATACCTTAGAAAACGCCGATGTAAGCGACGGCACCTACATCGGCTTTATAGTCCTAATGTTCTTCGGCGCCGCCCTAGCCCTCCTTCTCTGCAACGCAAACGACATAATCCGCAAAGACGGATCCTATGTAATCCTCATGAAGAATCCCACATGGCAAAGCGAACTGGTGGGTCTCTATGAGACCATCCGTTTCGAACCCTTTGTCATTTTCCTATTTCCCATGTTCTTTTCCTCCAATTGGTTCTACGTTTATCAACAAAACGTAGTCAATGGAGCGTATTTCACGACGAGGACCAAGGCGTTGAATAGTCTCCTTTATTGGCTTGCGCAGATTGCTGCAGCGGCTATTTGGGGATATTTGTTGGATCTGGAATATCTGCGGAGGAGTGTTAGGGCGAAACTTGCGCTTGTGGTTCTTTTTGTCTTGACTTTTGTTGTTTGGGGTGGTGGGTTTGTTCATCAGAAGACGTATACGAGGGCGATGACTGATGCGGAGGAAGGGAAGGATTGGGAGGATGAGGGCTATGCAGGACCTATGGTTCTGTATATCTTCTATGGTTTCTATGATGCTGCTTGGCAAGCTACTGTCTATTGGTAAGTCTCATCAATCTCATTCTTATTCAAGTCTAACAGTCTTAGGTTCATGGGCGCTTTGTCTAACTCAGGCCGTCGTTGCGCAAACTACATCGGCTTTTACAAAGGAATCCAATCAGCTGGCGCCGCTATCTCCAACAACCTAGATGCGAGAAAAGTATCTTTCCAGGCGCAATTTCTCAGCAACTGGATTCTTCTCGCTGCCTCATTGGTCATCGCTGCGCCTGTCATCTTTCTCAAGATTCGAGATCACGTGGCTGTTAAAGAAGACCTTGAAGGGACTGATGAAACTCTGGCTGATGTTGTTCCTCAGCATGCTCGTCGGGATCTAGGACATGAGGGGAATTATGAGAGTAAGGATTCCAAGAGTAGTGGTCAGGGATCAACTGCTGTCTAACTTTGCCAGTTGAGCTTGAGAATTTGAGATTTCGACCAAATTGTTGCGGCGGAGGTGAGATGCATTTGTCAGGGTATCAGACGGACTGGCCACTAAGAGTAAAGACGAAATAATTTGACCACCTTATACGAGCTTAGAGAGGCACTTAGGTTACTTTATTTTAGCGCCCTAAGCCTTAGAGGGCCTATCGGGCATGTGAGCTCAACGGAGAGACGGAATTTCCTGCTGGTGGCGATTAAAACGATTAATAACAACAAATTCAAAACAATTTGAAATAATTACCACATTGATTCGTAACAGAATCCTTCAGGGATTTGATTCCATTTATTCTTCTTGAAAAAGTGTCATTACGTGATCACATCCGAAGAAGTTAAACTCCATTCAGATCTTATGCTTATGCGGGTCCTTGTGTTTCGCTCTTCGCGACCCGACTTCGCGAGGTGTTGATCCTTGGCGATAAACAATGCTGACAATCCCTGCAGAAAAGAACAAACAGATGCATCAACGAGTAATTCTTTCCGAATGTTTTCGGATCGGCTGGGAGTTTGAGTTAATGCAAGATAAGCATAATGCGCCTTGTATACCTTGGGAATGAGATATAAAAGGGGTGTCTGCTGGCTTGTTGACTGAATTTCTTACACATCCTCTCAGCCTTACAGCATCGAGTCTTTCATATACGCTATCGCCTTATTCAATATGAAGTTTACAAACCTTCTCTCTCTCCTCCCTCTGGTCTCAGCCAGCAGCATCAAGCCCCGGACAGACTACACCCCGGTACCCGCTACATCAGAGGAATGCTGCCCCTTCACCTACAAGCAAACATGCACCAAGAACCTTGAACGGATGTATCATATCCAACTCTTCTACAACCGAAAGAAGGGTCTTTCATCCGAAGACTTCAACGCATACTGGGCAAACAACCATACCAAGACCGCCGGAGACTTTCATCTTCGTATGGGTGTTTACAAATACTCTCAGGTCCGTCATCACCTTGCCCCCATCCACATTTAACTCACTAACATACATTAACAGTATCACTCAACTCCTGAGCTTAGAGATATGGTCCGTGTTCCAGGAGCAGCACCTGTCCTTGAATTCGACGGCGCTGCCGAGTTCTGGGTTCAGAACATGGAGACCTTTGCGGCTATGGGAGCTGATTCTTTTTATCGGGATGTTATTCAAGTTGACGAGAGAAACTTTATTGATTTGGAGAGCATGCGGTTGATTGTTGGTGTTGATTATATTGTTGTGGAGAACCAAAATGCTGTTACGGAGCATGGGCGATCGTTCTAGAGGGGCTGTAATACTTTCAAGTCCTGTTGGGTTCCCCGTCACCATAACAGTTGCGTTTACCAGGAGACTATTCAACAAGCCTCATCTCTCATACAAGTGTCTCAAATGATATCATCATAAATTTATCGAAAGCCATGCTCATCTCCCTGCTCAGTTACATAAACACCGGCATTAACCTTTTCCATTCTGTGTAATGACTCTTCAAACCAGGCATTAGGGTGCCCCGGCACTACTTCCTCGGCTCCTACATAGCCCACTCGCATCCCGGGCGGTTCTCGGGTGACCGTATCAACTTCTGAATAGCTGGTCGCCGCTTGAGTGCTGTCGAGCCACTCTTCCAGTGGTGGGGGCGAAGGTGCACTGTGAATAGTCGACAACCTGCTCCCACTGCGAGTGACTGGAACATCTTGCTGTAAGGGCGGACTAAACGATGGCGACCTCCCAGGTTCTTTGAGACTTCGTCCACGGAGGTGGTCTGGTTTGGGAGGCACGTAGAACCGTCGCATCGGTCCACATGGAGGAGGGCCGTAACCAAAGCCCTCTTGATTCCCAAACCGGCTGTCTCTTTGAAAAGGATTCATAGGCGGAGTGAATGAATTTGTACTGTAATATCGATCTGCCTGTTGACGATGACGAATCGAAACGTCGTAGTATGGAGAGCTCATCAGTCTTTCGATGACGGCATCTGCGATTTGGCCAACCAGGTCGTTGTCATGGGCTTCCTGCCGTTGGCTTCCAAACCTATGCAGGTGTGGGTATGCTCGACCAGGCAATGGGTCCGTGCCGATCCTGCTTTGGGCACTTCCAGAGTCTGATGATTCTGGTACGTTGGGTACTTCAGGAGGAGCTGGCGAAATTGTGGAAAGCTTGGCTGATGCAGTTGAAGCGGAGCGAACCGTTGAAGCAGTGGCATGGCGTGGCGTCAGACCTTGTTTGGAGATCGAGGTCCGACCTCCATCTATCGAGCTTCCATTGCGTGATTGACTTTTTCCAGCCTCGATTTCATCTTGGACTTTGATGAGCCAATCCTGTCTCCCAGTCAAGTCTCCGTCCATGACAAGCTCATGAAGCACTTTCTTCTTTGTCAAAGAGACTATCTCATCCATACTTTGTAGCATCTTCAACTTTGCGAGCCTCTCCAGGTCCTCACTTTGCCTTGCCTTTGCTTCCTGTTCAGCAAGCTTAGCTCTCTTCTCTGTTTCAATTTTAAACCTGACTTCTTGTTCAAGGTTCTGTAACTGCCTGGCTCTTTCTTCTTCCGATTCCCTTTCTTTCTGTAATCTCTCTATTGCTGCTTTCTCGGCAGAAGCCATCATTTCGGCATGCTTTTTGACTTGCATTTCCTCGGCTCGTCTTTCAGTCTCAAGACTCTCTCGGGCTGCCTGGTGAGCTTCAAGTCTGGCCCTCTCAATTTCTTTTTTGGCTTCATCTTGAGCCAATCTCATGTCTTCCATCCTCTGGTGGAATGATTCCTCGCTCTCCTTTCTTATCTGGTTTTCCCGTTCTTTTTGCCTCTCCGCCGCTTTGGCGTTTTCCTCCATGGCCTTGAAAGCAGCGATCTCGGCCTCTAAACGAAGCTTATCGGGGTCTTCTCGAGGAGGAGGAGGAGGAGGAGACTGTTCACGAGGAGGTGCAGCCGGTGTAGTGGTTGGGAAGGTAAAATATGGGTTACCTGGTATCATGCCTGGTGGATAGTAGTTGGCATAGGGGTTATAGTGAACATTTTGATAGTTCGGGCCGAAATATCCGTACGAATTGACTCCTGCTTGGGGACCAGAATTGCCTTGCCCATTCGGAGCTGAGGTATACTGGGGATTGCTTTGCATATCCGGGGCCGAAGAATATTGAGGTCCAGGATTTCCCTGCATATTGGGAGCCTGAGGATATCTAACGCGATGAGAGGGGTATTCCATTGGGGGATTTCCTGTGGTCGAATCGTGCATTCCACTCCTGTGGCGACTTGGGGGAGGCATCTGAGGTATATTTGCATATCCACCAAAGGGAACTAAGGGATGACCGCCCAAGCCATTAGAAGCCAAGTTTGCAGAAGAAGAATCTTCCATTCGATGGCGTTGATGAGCAACACGTTGAGAAGACACTGGCGGATTCTCAGGTGCTACAGAAGCACTCTCGGACGGTCCAATGTCGTCAAGCCAGCTGCCGTCGCTGTCACTAAAGAGTTGTCCACTCTTCTCTGAAGAAGCGTCGGTTTCTACCGTGGCCTTTTTACCCTCTTTGCGGCGACGGTTGGGTCTTCCATGCGCCGCCGGTTTCTGTTTAAGCATAGTTCTGTTTCCGAGTCTCCACGCTGAAAATTACTAAAATGGGGTCCAAATGACGGAAATACTGGCAAGATAGAAACTGTCAATGAGATAAAGAAACAGCCGGTTGACAAGAGGAGTTTCTGAGGACATCTGCAGAAAGTCACCTGAGGTGACATTGCTGGGGGGATTCAATCTCACCCTCCCATCCGGAGGCACAGCAGTGCAATGGCTGTAGTCTCGCAAGGCAGTTTCAACACCCTGGGAAAAAAACTGCAGATTATTTTCCAGTTTGGGCATACCCGCTGCTTGCGGCTGAACAAGTAGCAAATAAGCGTTGCATCGAGAGGATCACTGTCACATTAATTAAGCGCCAAGGTTTCCGCCCCCATGTCTGTCTTGAAAACAACTGGGTCAAGATGCCTGTAGTTACTTAGTGCTTATAGCGCCACTAGAGCCTGATTTTCTTATCGCACCTCTTGATCGCAGGTTCGTGAAGGAGGCAGAAACTAAGCTTCCACAGAGATCAACCGGGCGGAAGTCTCGATGATCACCAGTTTAACTCAAGATGGTCTCACCAAAGTCTGATGATTCAAGACCAGATGTCTTGGCCCAGAACCATGCATCAGGCTGCCAATACCTGGGTCCTGGAGATGGAGATCAAAATGTGGTTAGCAGTAACGGCGTGCAATTTAACGACCGCAGCGACCGACGGCAGTACACTACATTGGCATTGCACTTGCAAGCTGGTGGGCCAGGAATACCGTCGGTTTGGAACTTGGCTGAAGCATTAAAACTTTCAAAGACTGAGCCAGCTGAGCCAACTGGTAAGTGGCACGGTTATTACTGATGAGGCCTTTTACTGACCATAAAATGAAGCCACTGTCTTAGTAGACTGGCTGATGCGGCAGGAAGATTCACCTCTAGACGTTAATCGTCAACATCTTGATATCATTAGCCAAAGGGCACCAGGTACAGGACAATGGATGATTGCGAGCAAAGAGTTACAACAATGGAAGGACTCTTCTAATCGTTCTCATGGATGCATTGGGATCCACGGAATATGTAAGTAATACATCTATCTAAATAAAGGACTTGTACTAACAAAAGGACTTCTCAGTGGGCTCAGGGAAGACAGTGCTTGCGTTTGTGCCCTCCGACTGATGATGATTTTTGTGCTGATGCAGCATACTTAGGTCCCTTGTCATAGACACGTTGAAGAGTGAACTCCAAGAGAAGCAGGACTCGGCTTGCATCTACTTCTACTTTCATGAAGGTGATGAAAGGTCACCCCCAGTGGCCCGGATTTGGTCAACGCTGTTATCACAACTTCTCCAACACCCAGCTAGCAAGCACATCTCGGAAGCACTGAAAGTCAAGTTCAATAACTACTTCCGCGGCTCAGCTCCAATCCATCCACTAGAATATTTTGACCTGTTTAGAGCTCAGTCATCGTTATTCAAGACTGTCTACCTAGTGATCGACGCTTTAGACAGCTGCACAAACACTCAGGGCGAAAGGACTCGTCAGATTCTACAAGAGGCTCTTCGAAAACTCCCAGGAAATACTCGCGTTCTCCTCACCTCTCGACGTGAGTCATTAATTCGTGACCTCGATATCAGTACCAAGATAGAGGTTACTCCACGTGCGGAAGACATAGGGATTTACGTGCAAGACCGGATAAACGTGGATGCGGAACTTCGACGAGTGTTGGAGAACACGGATCATCAGGAAATGGTCATCGACAAGGTAACTAATTTAACCATGAAGAGTGGAATGTATGCTACGAGATTTAACCTCCTCAAGCTCGAGAAAGCTAATCCACGACAGGTTCCTTCTAGCGAAACTGCACTTGCATAATCTCACGAAGCAAGGTACTCTGGCAGATATCAAGGAGGCCCTGCAACAGCTTCCTACAACCTCATCTGGTGCCTTCGAAGTCTCTATTAGAAAGATCCTACGTGCCGAGAACCCTTACGAAACCGATCTTGCAAAACACATCTTCACTTGGGTGGTCCACGCGAAAGCCGGTCTAACCGTAGATCAGATACGCGAGAGCTTTGCCATACAGAAAAGCCATGGACTTCCGTATCAAGATTCACTACCGCCGAGAGACGCCATCATATCCTGTTGCGCTGGTCTGATAGTTGAAGACCACGAAACGAATACCTTGCGGCTGGTGCACGAGTCAGTTAAGGACCATTTACAAAGACATGAAGTCCTCTTTCAACAGCCTGGATCAAGAATGGCAAAAGTCTGCTTGATGTCTCTATTGATGGAGTATAGGCAATCTCAAAATTCATTGCTCGTCTATGCCGCAAAGTATTGGTGCTCGCACCTTTGCAAACCGATGGATGCAGACTTGATGAAACTGATCAAGGCATTCTTGTCAGATAGAGAAAGATTAGAAAGCGCCTTCAAAATGCTTCGGGAAGTACCTGGACTGTCATTTCGCGGGATTACAGGCTTGCATGTTGCAGTGTGGTTCAACCAGCTCGCATGGATCGAACGTCTTCTGAAATCGGGGGCAGACATCAACTCAAAATGCTCAAATGGCCAGACCCCTTTGCATTGGGCCGCCGTTCTTGGAAGATACAGGATTCTATCCTTCTTGGTTCAGAAAGCTGCAGATGTCAACATTCAAGATAAAAGTGGTGATACCGCTCTGCATAAGCTACTCATGGGGCCCATGACTGAAGGGACACGCGATGTACAATGCCTTATCCGCGCCGGTGCTAGAATAGACCTGAAAGGAAGTAAAGGTTTGACACCTTTATCATCTGCCATCCGTTACGGACCGACTTCAATAGCACTATTGATGGTCGAGAATCAACAAGACGTCGATATTGAGGTAACTGAAGGATGGACTTCTTTGAAAGAGGTGTTTTACCATGCCCACGAGATGATCCACAAGTTGGGCGATAGTGGCAAAGGCAAACCCGTCAATGATGGGTGGACACCTCTGAGAGAGGCAGTAAGGGCTCATGTATCTTGTTTGATCGAGGCCCTTCTAAGAAAGGGTGTGAATCTCAATCGTCCGACAAGCGATGGTTGGCTTCCAGTACTTCATCTAGTCAAAAGCGGCAACGCGGAAGTACTGCAGAAATTACTAGAGCGACAGCCCGATCCAGCAAATGCTAGCCAACGAGATACAAACGATGGGAGGTCTGCTCTGCATTGGGCGTTTTACTACAAACGCTATTCTGCAATCAAGTTGTTGCTCAAACACGGAGCAGATGTCAACGAAAAGGACCCCGATGGGTCTACTCCACTGATTCAGGCTGTCCGGGAAAGAAACGAGGATATGGTCTGGCTACTGCTCAAGAAAGGCGCCCAGGTAAACCAAAAGGATGGCAAAGGCTGGCTACCATTGCACCACAGCATCGAGTGTAAGAACAAAGAAATACTCTGGCTTTTAGTCGCGAACAAGGCAAACGTTCAACTGAGACATATTAACGTTCCGAGTGTTCTTGGTCTGGCTTTACGAAAGTCAGAGTACTCCATTGCTTGGTTACTTTGCCAGGCCGGTGCCGACATCAACGAGATTGACAATGGGGGCATGACTTCATTACATAGAGCCTGTCGTGACGGGCGACTGAAGGAGGTAGAGTTCCTCCTCAGCAATGGGGTTGAGCTAACAGCCAAGGACACGGCTGGATCTACAGGTTTGCACTATGCCGTACTTGGTGGTCGAGAAAAAATATTGGACCTCATTCTATCGCAGAGTGCCGCCAGACAGGTGATTGATGAGCCAGACGGAAAGGGAAACACGGCACTGCTACTAGCAATCTTGCAAAGGAGTAGGCCCATGCTACAAAGTCTCCTTATCAGCGGGGCATCATGTGAAGAGCAGGGTTCGGCTGGCCTGAAAGCCCTTCACCTTGCTGCAAGCCTGGGATTCACTGCTGGCCTCGAGTTGCTCATGTCTCAGACAAACGACATTGACGAGACTGATAGCCAAGGCTACAATGCTATCCATCATGCTGTCAACAGCAAGGATGCGAGTGAAAGCACTATTCTGAGACTCGCAGAAGGGGGAGTAGATCTTGAGGCCCAAGACCACTCGGGGCTTACACCGCTGATGTTGGCTGTTCATCTTGGCAAGGTGCGAATGACCCGCGAACTAATAGCACAAGGGGTGAACGTTCATGCCAGAAACGATCGCGGCTGGTCAGCTATGGACCTGGTTGATTCTCAGGGATACCAGAGCAGGGAACATAGTCTGATAAGAGCTTATCTTCTAGAAGGTCCGCTCTCTGCTGAGGAACCTATATACTGAATACAGCGCTTGGTCCTACCCGCAGGGTGTCAGAGAATTAGCCGCCATAAGCATAAGAAGCAGAAAAGCTTAGTCATTTTATATCAAGTCAGACAGGCATTCCCGCTACTTTACACATTTCCTCTGCTACCCTCTTTAGCCTACTTAAGACAGCTAGTTTCCAATCATGATTGGGTGAAATTAAATGTCCCGCCATTGAAATTCCCATTCAACTGCGTAGCTTTACCGTTCGCAATATTCTGGTCTCCTTGTCCCGTATGAACATACTGCTTCCCAATACCAGCATTGTGTAGGGTCACCAAAGCCTCTCCCTTCGCATCCCGCCTCATTCCGATACTTGTTGAATCACTTCTTGCTCCAGATTTGACAACATGATCCAGCGTGAGAACTTGCAAGTCCGCAAGAATTTCCTCAACCAGCGCGTTGGCCCTGTCGACTTGAGGAAACGACCTCACAGCCTTTACATATCTCTGCGTCCGCGTCGCACCCGTCCGAGGGACCATAGCCTCGAATATCTGATAAAGCTGTGCCGCTCTGTCGCTGCATGCTTGTAGAACTGCTTCCAGAGCGGCATAAGATTCCAGTTGGCGGTCCTGTTTTATGCGTTCAGCTGCCGTCTGAAGGCTGCTCTGTATCAATGGCAGGCGAGTGACCGCATCTCGAAGATGGGGAGGTAGGCCCGAAGAGTCTTTGGCGGTCTTGTAAAGTTTGATGGAGGCTTCGATGAGGGTGATTGCGCCCGAGACGATACCCAGTACTTCTGCGCCTGACATAGCGAAATCCGGTTCAGCTGGTGTTCCTTAAGCCTTTGCCCAACGGGGAGAACGTAGAGGCTTGGTACAATAGAGAAAGAAAGATGCTAAGCTGGCTTTTGACAGCACTGATACAGAGCCCAGATGCCTTTGACAGTACGAAGCCTTTGAAAATTACATGCACATTATGAAAATCTGCGGTTTTTCCAGCGTAGCATTCTGCCTGGATGGGGCTATGTATGCAGTCAGCATGCAGCCTGTGGGCCACGTAGGACACCCCTTGTGCTCAAACAGCCCACTTGAGAGCCTTGTTCCGGGCGCTTACACTGCCAAGTCCAGCCAGTCAATCCAGTCTGGTTTCCTACCCTGTTCATATGTATATTAATCAGGGCTAGGGAGCTCAAGTACAGATAAGAGCCTCGAGATATCCTCGACCCCTTCTTCAAAATCTGAAATACAGCTACCTAAGAAAATACCGATGCTATTGACCAAATCCACTGTCTCATTCAACACACCAATACCTCTTCCCGCAACCGACACTCTGCAATCATGTACAGCGCCATGGTGACTAAGCCGCAAGTTCTCAGATCTCTTGACACCGTCCTATTTGTTCACGGTCAGGCGGTAGACTCGTGCTGCTTAGAAGAAGGCTGTCCAGATATCCCGCAAGCCTTCCATGCCGTGTCGAAACATCTTCCAATTGCCGGGGATATTTTCGGCTCCGCAAAGACTCAACTCAAATCGGCCAACGAAGAGACAGAACAAACCAAAGAGATGTACTTGGTTATTAAACAGGTAGCCGACGATGGCTGCGTGCAACTGCGGGCTCTTGAAATCCTCTTTGACACAATTACCCAGGACGGCAACAAGATGGAGCGCTATGCGTCGGCTGTCAAGGGCTGCGACGGCAAAAGGGTTGAAACTATCATGGTAGAGCTTCTGACTAGTATGGGTCTCATAGCGGTCGAACCTTTTGTTAGTCAAGACGAAACAAGGCGTCTGCTCGAAGTTTTGGACGAAGTGAAGAGGCTCCCTCCGTCTCTTGAAGAGGATCGCACCGCTGGCATAGTGCTGAATAACAGCGGATCTGGCAATCAGTTCTACCATGGTGGAAAGGGAAATCAGAACCATTGCTCCGGTGGGTTTCAGGTAAACGGTGATAACCAGAATGCCAGATATACTTATGCGGAGAAGTCTAGAGTCGATGAGTTATGATGAAGGATACATTCGGGGAAGGGCTATGCAATCTCCAGCTACTAGTGTAAGCAAACGGGACATCTGATGAGACTGGGCAGATACGACTCGATAGTGAATCTTATACCCTGATAAGACTAGCTCCCACAATAAATCTGCAGTTGAACAGAATCTTATAGGATCATGCAAAAACCAGATGTTTTGTCATGCAAATATTAACAAAAGGGCATCGGCGCTTGATGTTTATTGGTCCAGTCTAAGCACAGGTCATTCCACGTTGCAAAATAGGCACTGGAGATGAGCCTAGCCCAAGTTTGATACTACCTGATATCCATATAGCTTATGCCTTTAGTTACATGATGCTAGTATGATAGACCTTCCTTACCATTGACTATAGTATAGTAGTTCCATTTGAACAGAGGATCAATGCAGAAGTCATGATTGGCGACATCATAAAACTGCTGCGATATGCTATTGTCACAATCGTTCTCGTTGGCGTACAGATCAATCTGGCAGCTACCCATTTCTTCAAGCCAAAACCCTCTTTGGGGCTTAGGAATACGGGTACAGTCTAGGCGAGCGAGAGTGAATTAATCTTCATACTCTTGGTAGCATCATTAGAATCGAGGAATGGGGCAAGTACCTTTGTTGCCATCTCCCAGAAGGTCACCCGAAGGGGTCGTCTCGCAGTCTCTGTCGCCATAAACAGTGAATTTCCAAGCGTTAGCCGCTGTTACCAGAACCAGCACCAGCACCAGCAGATTCATGTTTCGGGTAAGCTCGATCTTGATAAGATCGTCTTCATAGGCCGGGTCGGGTTCAAGGCGTCTGGAACTAGCGGCGCGGAGGGGAGTTTGACGAAAGACAGGCACGTCGATCTTGTTGGGGATCTCAATAAAGATATTCTTTTTCCACTCGGCGCCCCAGATCAAGTAGCGGATTGGGAAGGGGACGTCAGCTGCGTGGTCGGCTTCGTACTGTTCAAAGACCACGTCGCACCAGGTCTTGTTGAGGTTTCTGGTTGTCATGTTGAAGAAGAGGGGACTCCTGAAGAGCGCAATGAGCTGGGTATTTATGTTCTTCCCACTCTTGGCTCTCGTATATACTCTTAATTGTTGTCGCCTTTTGGAAGCTTCAGTTCAATGTTGGCTATTCGAGCGTGGTACAAAAGACAAATCACGGCTCACAGGTTGAGTGAGGGTATGCCCGAGATGACTGTCAAAGCGCAGCCCGTCGATTGTAGATCAGAAAGGTTATGTAGATTGGTCGTCGAGGTACGAGTCCCAGATGCGGATACGACTGTTGGTGGGTTGAATCAAGGAAGTTCAGTTGTCCTGTTGGTTCACAAAGACAGTTCCTCATTCAGGTCAGTGTTGGTTGTTGAACGTGAATCATGTAGCATCATTAGCAAATGCGGGTTCAGCACCATATCTATGCCTCAGGTTAATGAGATCAGTCACCAAATAGAGTGTGTGGTACATAGCAATGCAGCCTGTTGGTGAATCCACTATGCATCCCGGCACTTCTGAGTATCGTCGCCCTGTACTTGAAGCTCCATCAGATAAGGTTTCTGGAGATATGTAAATCTTAGACAAGGCACCATAACTCCTTTGCCTACACGAAACCCTTTTTGCTCTGTCCTGACATAAGGTTTAGGCTACAAAGATGCCCTCTTTGCTACCATCCGATTTCCTTTTCTTCCATCCACCACAATCAACATCCTGGATCCTGGAACCACAGTTCCACAACAACCGCACTTCCTCATCAACCAAGTCAGCGACTTTCAGAGTTCATCGAAGCCTCTGCAAAAGGTTCAAAGTGTCAGCACACCCCATCCGACATCATGGCGCTCAGCAACCCTTTTGCGAAACTTCCAGCAGAACTGACAACTGCGGTTCTCGGCTGCTTGGATCCTGCCGATATTCAATCCCTAATTAGCGCCGATCCTCACATGCTACGTGTTTTCCTTCAACACGAGATTGCTATCCTCCGACCCCTACGACGAAGTATTTCCCCGCGGTTTCCCGGTGAAAATCTTACGCAAGCGATCAAAGCATGCCGCCTGCGCCAGCTCGAGAGTACGTTCCTGTCTTGGGACCGGGGAAAGTATCAAGAGGTGGTTATTCCAATCTTAACAGTGCCTCCAGAAGCATTATCAGCAGCGGAGCTGAAGCTCGGCGCTATCTCAGACCTTCATCGCCTCTTTCGCGAGGTAGAAATGTTCACATCTGCTTACTCGAGAGAGGCTTGGGAAATGACAAAAGGTGCGGTCGCGAATTACAGGGGGGTATCCAGGACAGACCCTGTCAAACTTCCTCTATCTATCCCACTGTCGAGAGGAGAGAAGAAAGCGATACAGATGGCATATCTACTATTCGATTCATACCGACATACTCTGTGGTTCAGCACCTCCTTTCTGCAGTATTACTACTATCCTAAGACATACGGATCTCGGTTTGATATTGCTTGGGAATTCACCGACGAAAACAGGATTAGAAACGTCCGGGCCTTCGACGCCGTTCTCAGGTTTTTAATTCGAGAATATAATCGACTTCTGTGTCAGGTGGACGACCTACTCGAAGGTGAATCCAGAGACATCACCTCGCAACCACATACAAGGCAATTCATAAAAAGTTCCTCGCGTGATAATCGCCAGCTTCCAGCCTACCTCTGCTCGCAAGGCTACCGCCCACTGCTGGACTGTCAAGAGATAGGCAATGCCACGGAAGTTGTTGTGTCATTATACACTCGATATCGTCAGTTAAGGCAAAACCGTCACACTTGTCCTTTGGTGGCAATTGCACAGTTGGAGGATTCTTTCGCTGGGTCTCAAATAGAGCGCGACTATTGGACGAGTGGAGCGTTCATGTTCGACTCTAAGAGGCTAATGCAACTTGATGAGGTCTGGTATGATGAGATGTTTGATCAGATAAGGTTTTTGTAGATATTTACACTTTGCAAAGGGCATTATGACTCATTTGCCCACACATGACCTTTTTTTTGCCCTGCCCTATTGATAAGGTTTAGGCACAGCATAAATGCCTTCCTTGCTTCCATCCGGTTTTTTTCCTCTTCCTTCCACCATCAACAACACCACAACCACACAAGGTCAGTAGGATGAGATGTTTATTCTTGAAGAAGAGGCTGATTATGGGGGTTGAGATGAGTATGAGGATGAGGATGAGTGAGACTGGCATATAGCTACTTAACTTCGGAACATGTATTTTGAGTTCAAGAATACGCAGAATGACATCTATTAGCCATGCAAACATTACGGGCTTTCACCCAATTTTCAGATATAGATACGTATCCTTGTCACTGCTGAGATAGGTAACGCAGAAGTATAAAACCACAGTAGTCTATTCCCTTTAGGCTGATCAGAAGACTTAAGACCTGCACAGACAGGCGCCAGCATTGTGTCGATTCTTGGGAAGCTACGCTCAAGGATCCATCTCTCCATGTCACCGCCTCGGGTACGACAGATCGGACTATAAGATACTGCTTGACATGGCTGAATTTGAGTTTTAAAGTGTGTATTTTCATGTGAATTGCCTCAACTCCTAGCTGCCGACTGAATTTTCCCCTTCTCACGTCAGCGAAAAATGGGTGGAAGGAAGAGAGAGAAGGTAAGATCGAAGCAAGGAAGGCATTTATGCTGTTCTAAACCTTATGTATACGGCAGGGCAAAAAGAAGGTTATGTGTAGGCAAAGGAGTTACAATGCCCTTAGAAAAGTGTAAATATCTTCAAATCTTATCTGATCGAATTTGAGTTTTGTCGAATCATGGCATAGACTTTGCCCTCGGACATTAATTGACATAAGGTTTAGAGTGTGCAATCTGAAGTATGGCGCTTCGTTTTATATCATTTAGCGGATATGGTCTACGGATGGGTATGTTATCGTTAAACATTAAATAGCTTGAAAGACCAAGCTAGAAGATATGGAAATGACGCTTCCTTGTGGAAGTCTTCTTCAATGTTATCAGATTGATCTTGCTATGAATAGAATTGTTTCGTGTGATAAAAAGGGTTATTTTATTGAGGACGTATTGCCGGGTATCTTATCACCAGGTGTATCACTAGTAGACCTCCAGTAGATGGATAGCAAAGAGTGCATAAACGAAACACTATCCTCAAAGTTGCGACTCGACACTGCTCAGTATAAACCATCTCATCTGAACGAAAAGTTAGAGAATCTGCGTCAACCAAAGCTTCAGTCTGCTGGGGTATATAAGACTGTCTCCTCCCTCTCAAGAGAGAAAATATTCTCTTCCTTCAACACACTCAGCTACTCAACACACTGAACTACCCAGTACTTCAGCTACTCAACTCCAACTACCTAACACCAACAACAAACAACTTACACATCTTTCCAGCTGCAAGATGAACTCTTCCACCAGCACCGTAACATGGCCTCGGGCGCTCTTTGAGTCCGAGATGTCTCGGGCCTATTGCCCCATCCCATCCCGCTTCAATCAGCAATGGGACCCCGTCCTGCGTAGCCAGCGCTTGTCAAACGCAGTGCCACTATTCCCACCACAACATGCATCCAAAGCTGATGCTATCTTTGGTGAGGGTGCTGCCAACGAGATCTACTCTGCCCACAACGGCCTGTTCCTGCGTGACAAGGTCGAGCATGCGCTCAACAAGGGCTACATTGCCATCGTGCCGGATGGACAGCGGGATGGACTGCCTAACTACAAGGTTGTTGTCTTAGACAAACAGCGCCGCGAGGTTCATAAGCGGATCGGTCGCTTCGAAGTCGATGGCTTTGAGCGGTACATTGATCTTGACGAACGGCAGCTTCATTTCAAGACTGCCTTCAGACCCAAGTTGCGTTACGTCTGGTGGAGGTACGTTAGCGCCGTACTTCAGACATTCTACTGGGGCAACTCTCCTTCTTGCTCCGGGAACCTCGATCGACATCCAGAGGTACGATGGCTGGATTCATTCTGGAGGTACCATGGACTTTTTGTCAAGCGTTCCCAGGTGATGTGGTTCTTGGCGTCCAGGACCGGACCTAACTGGACGGCTGCTTTTGATCATGGTTTCGAAGAGGAAGGTGATGCGGCTCACAGCAGACCGGAGCTGGAGGACATCTTCAGGAACGAACAACGGGAGAGACAGCACTCTCCTGTACCTGATTATGAGGAGGTCGAATCGGACGAGGGTGCCCAAGAACGAGGGCACAATGGCGAAGTGCTCTCGGGAATTGATAATTCTGTGGCATCGCCTGTACCAGGCCTCGCCAATCTACAGCTCCGCGGCGATCCTAACCCTGCCCCCGCTTCCATTTATCCATCCCGCGCTTTTATCCCTGCGCCCCCTTACTCTGGCCCCCCTCCATACCC